>SKCR01035206.1:0-182284 GCA_019454045.1 Zanthoxylum bungeanum
TGGCGCACATGAGCAGTGGGCAGTGAGCAGATTTTCAGTTCGTTTTTGTTGCCAAATCGTCTCTCAACCGCTCGATGTAAGTATTCCGCACTTCCGTCGTTGTATTTGCTTATGATTCATGCTTGAGTTTTGATCTTGGGACCTCTAGAAACTCCAACAAGTCCAACTAATATTTATTGTTTTGACGAATGATATTTGTTTGAGCGCGTATGTGAGTAATTGAACGAATATTGCAAATTCAATTCTTGCCTCCCACTATTTTTCTGCGAGCCTCTAACCCTCTGTCGAGTACTCGGGAAACCGTGTTTCCTAGTGGGCTAGGATCCCGTTAAATATCACACAATCTTGACTTTGGCCAACAAATTGTATGATAATTAACTAGGTAGATCTCTAAGATCAATTGGATCCAATCCAATTCCTAGATCCAGTAGGCGGACATCCAAGTCCTAAACATTATCTTATATGCCAATACATCCAATGTATTACCTAACCTTTTTCCTCTGAATCAACTAAGACTTGGCTTTGGCACAACAAACTTAGTGATCCCAGTCAAGCGCGACCCATTGACCATGGAAAGCTTCGTAATCAATGTCGATGGACAAGAAGTGGTCTTGACTTTGGCCAACAAACCACAACTTGGACAAGACACTGATATGGAACAAAGCCTTCTTGATTCAAACACATCTTCGACAGACAAAGGCCTTGACTTTGGCCAACAAACCAATGCTGTCTTAGATCTTGAGTGAGAATCACTCAATGGAAGGAAATACACTTAATATTTTGCCAGGGTTTTTCGAGTGCAAATTGGCAACCAATTTATTATCTTTGTTAAGGTCTCATCATCATACACCCTTAAACATGCATTCTAAACACATAATAAAGCGCATATGAAAAATAATAATGATATGCGGATGGATATTTTACACAACGATCCTAGATCAAATCTCTCCCTTTCTCTCTCCCGCTAGCACAAGTATTTACTTCTACCTGTTACACTACACTTCTAAAAAAACCTCATTAACATTGAGGGGAATATGTGAGAAGAGAATACAAAGAATAAGGAGGTGATAAGGCTGGACATGCAGGTCCAATTAATAAATCAAATTTATTACACAATTTCTAAAATTGCCCCACCCACCTAATATCCATCCGATATACATTATTCATGCATCGCAACCATGTATTCACACAAGCATGTTATCAATCAATCTAATCCTTAATTAATCTGATAATTAGTGATCATCCAATGTTCAAACAACGATTGATTTTGTTCGAGTCAAACTCGTTTTTGCGAATAAGTACTCAAAGTACGAATTCTTGAATTAAATTAAACTACAACATTAAATCCAATTTAATATGTATTTAATACTAATTCACTATTTAATTCCAAATTAAATACTACACTTTATTAATAAACCTTTTAAGACTTAAATTCCAAATTTAATCGCAACGGGTCTCAAAGCCCGATTAACGTCCAACGTCAATTTAATTAAAGTCCAATGGGCTTTTAATTAATTTCTTAAGGCATGGACTTTGGTCAACTCGGGTCAAACCGAATAACCAAAATCCAATCTGGGAGTTACCCCATAGGCCCAGAAATCAATTTAGGCCCAATTAAACTTTAAAGGTCCATTAAGTCGCATTTGGGCTTTATGGATGCGGTTTTGGGCCCAATTGGATCCAATCCATTTGGCCTAAACCTAACTTGGTACAACCAAGCCCAATTAGCCCAATTACAACACAACAAGCCCAAATCCAATTTAAGGCCCAATTAACTAAATTACTAAAATCCAATTTTACAATTTAATTAATCAAAGTGCATTAACATAATTAATCACCCAAGTCATTAGTTCCAAAACACAAATTAGGCTCATTAATCTTGCTCATCATTATTAAATTATGTCCAACATAATTTAACATAAATCAAACCCATTTACATGCTCACTTTGTGTCTCGGCAATAGAGTTTATTTGTTAAATTGCAAATCCAATCCAATTGAATCCAATTAAACATTACATCAATATACCCAACATGATTCTAACTCATCTAATGAATCAAAAAATCAAATTTCCAAGACATCAAATTTAGGGCACCATTCGGCCAACACCAAAAATTGGGCAAATTTGTTCCAAACAATTTTTAATCAAATTGATCCAATCAATCATCAAATAAAACACATTCAAGCATACTTAATCATCCAATTTCATAATTGCATGCTCAAATTCATTTTACCCAATTTCATGCTTTGTAACATTCTTGGCAATTTGGGGATTTTACGTCCGATTCGAATTCAATCAAATTAATTCCACAATCGACCATTAAATCATATTCCCGAATGATTTCCAATACATCCAATGATCAAAAATCAAAAATCCCAAGACATTTAGGGCATCACATTTTCGGCCAAGGTAAGAAATTTGGGGAAAAATGTTCCAAACATAATTTCAACAAATTGATCCAATCAATCCTTAATTCAAACACATTTAAGCATACTAATCAATCCAATTTCATTAATCATGCTCAAAATCAAGTTTACCCAAATTTTAAACCCTGACATTTTTCATGCTTCAACTAGCTCAAGATACCATTGTTAGTGATTCTAGGTCTCCAAGATCGAATTAAACAAGCATGAATCGTGTGAATACAATGACAGAAGTTGCGGAATACTTACATCGAGCGGTTGAGAGACGCGGAGAGGCAACGAAAACTGAAATTCTGCTCACTGGTAGAGGCGGCAGTGGGCTGCTGTTGCTTCTGATTTTCGGCCTTCAATCAATAAGAAACCAAGCTCCAAGCTTCGTTATTTGATTCCCGGCTCATGGGTGGACTTCCCTATCACCTTCGCATTGATCCCGGAGTGTGCTAGCACTCTTGTTCTTGCCACAAAAACGCACTTGGCTTCCCTCCATTTTCGGTCACTGCCCAGCAAAACCAGAGAAATGGCGTGAGAGAGAGGAAGAAAGAGAAGAAGAAGAAGAGAGAAATGAGGGAAAATGTGTTATACAGTTTATTGTGATTTTGTGTATGTAATACACATGAAATAAAATTCAAGTTCATTTCCAACACATTTGGCTTTAATTGCCAACCACACACATCACTCATCACATCAATCAAGTCACATAAATCAATCAAGTCACATCACTCAAAGTGAACAGTGATTTGACGCTTGATTTGACGTGCCGCACTCGGGCTCGGGTTCACTAATTCCAAATTAACGAATTTTCCGTTGCGTCGTAATTAAATGATTACGCCTAGCGAAATCACTATTCACGTCGCTAACGAATTAATTCCAAATTAATTCATTGGCCCGAATTAAAATCTAATTTTAATTCCGCGTTGAAATCCAATTTCGTTTAATATATCAAATATATTAATTTATCGATTAATTCCAAATTAATCGTTCTCTCTCTTTAATTGATATTTTATCCCAGATAAAATATCTCCGCAATTAATCCCAGATTAATTTTCTCTCTCATCTAATTAATCCCATATTAATTAAAAGTGCTAGTCATACGTCATCGGTGAATCTTTGGGAAGTGACCCATGAGATCCCCGGATATGTTGGCAGTAAATTCGTTCGTCGGACTATCCGAACACGTAAGTACCTCGTACTACGTTTATACCGAATTACAAGACAAGGTTGGCCTCTAGCAAAGCGCCATGCCTCCCCAATTCTATAGAAATATCCTTACAGGAATAAATGATCTATATCAGGCGTAGTATACGTAGTATTGCGTATTTCTGTCCAGTATCGGATGATCAAATGCGAGGCCTGGGGCTGGTACAGTGTCTGCCCCGTACGAAGCATATATCGGATTACGAGCAACTAGTCTCTTTAATATCGGATAATCATGACCAAGTCATATTATCCCGACGGTTGTAACCATATATAGAGAACCAGTTTTGTATCCCTACGCGATCATCAAGTCCATATGACTGGAGTGACACTTCCGTCTTGACATCACACCCAACACACTACGATTCTCGATATACCCAAAATTGGCGTACACAGAAACCGGTTAAAGCCCTGGACGACCTCAACCAAAGTATATTGATTGTCGTATACATTAGCGGTGCAAGTCTCAGGTTATGACCAAATACACCTACCCTGATTGCAGACTCCCATAGACACATAGTCATACTACCAATTGGATTCCGCGGGGTCTATCCAGAGCAAAGCTATTTCCCGTACCATCGGTAAAACACAACCTCTTATTACATTTGCATGAGTATCCTATACCCAAATATATGAGAACTATGACGTCGTGCCCTCATAACGCGCACAAGTGTAATACTAGTCTTTTACGTATTTATCGATGTCTAATCTCGATAATACTCTGACTAGGGATATTTAATGATTTATCCTTCGTGGATTGATACTGTCTCATATCATTCTCAATCCAAGAACAAATCATAAGGACCTCATATCATTTATTTATCTAGGTTATCTAATCACAAATGATAAGAGTGCAATCTCCTTTGTCACATAGTTAATTTGTACAACAACACCGTGATCTGTACAAATAGTGACGCTATGGGTCATAATTGTCCAACAAACCGTGTAAGGGAGATAGAAGATGGAAGAGTAAAAGTGTAATGTGTTTTTGGTTTATTTAATTTCCAAAACTAATACCAAAAAACAATTACCAATTTTAAAATTCAAAATTTTTGGTATAAGACTTTAAGTCTTCAACCACCTCCATCAATCACTCAAAAGTGACTAGTTGTCACATCACTCAAAGTGACTAGACATCACATCAATCAAAGTGACTAATGATTTGACGCTTGATGTGCCTTATGGGCCGTACTTAAATTCGCAATGCGAGTGCGCCCGCAAACACTCTCGGGCTCGAGTTCCCTAATTTTAAATTAATGAGTTTTCCGTTGCGATGTAATTAAATCAAATTTAATTAAATAATTATGCCTAGCAAAATTAATATTCACATCGCTAACTAATTAATTCTAAATTAACTCATTCGCCCGAATTAAAATCTAATTTTAATTCCGTATCGAAATCCAATTTCGTATAATATATCGAATATATTATTTTATCAATTAATTCCAAATTAATCGTTCTCTCTCGTTAAATAATATTTTATCCCAGAAAAAATATCTCCGTAATTAATCCTAGATTAATTTTCTCTCTCTTATAATTAATCCCAGATTAATAAAGTGTGAGTCATACGTCATCGGTGAATCTTCGGGAAGCGATCCATGAGATCCCCGGATATGTTGGCAGTAAATCCGGTCGTCGGACTATCCGAACACGTACGTACCTAGTACTACGCTTTTACCGATTTACAAGACATGGTTGGCTTCCAGTAAAGCACCGTGCCTACCCAATTCTCTAGAAATATTCTTACTGGAATATGTTATTTATATCAGGCGTATTATACGTAGTATTGCGTATAACGATCCAGTATCGGATGTCACGTGCTAGGCCTGAGGCTGGAATTGTGTCTGCCCCGTACGAAGCACATATCGGATCTCTGGTAACTAGTCTCTATAATCGAATAAACATGACCTAGTCATAATATCCTGATAGCTGCAGCATAAAAGAGCACCAGTTACGTACCCTACGTGATCAACATCTCCACTATGACTGGAGTGATACTTCCATCTTGACATAACACCCAATACACTACGATTCTCAATATACCCAGAAGAGGCGTACACAGAACCTGTTAAAGCCCTGGACGGCCAAAACCAAAGCATATTGATTAGTGCAAGTATTAGCGATGCAAGTCTCAGGTTAAGACCAAATACACCTACCCTGATTCGGACTTCCATAGACACATAGTTATACTACCAATGGAGTTCCGAGGGGTCTATCTAGAGCGAAGCTGTTCCCGTACCATCGGTAAACACAACCTCCTATTACACCTGCATGAGTATCATATACCCAAATATATGAGAACTAGGCTGTTATGCTCCCACAACGCGCACAAGTGTAATACTAGTCTTTTACGCATTATCGATGTCCAATCTCGATAATACTCCGACTAGGGATTGTAGGCATTGCATTTTTGCATATTAGCCCGATGATGAGTCTCGTATGGAGACACTACCTCTTTAGTTGTGAAAACCGCGGGAAACGGACGTTGGAAGGGTAAAGTTGGAAATTAGCATTTTGTCAGATTTAACTCGCTTGTTTCTCTTCGGGTTCGCTTGTTGGACCTCTATTTTAAAACACACCAAACCCATTAATCACATCCAAAAATAATTAAAATATTTAAAACACATCTCACAAATTAAATAATTAAAACATTTAAAATACATGTCACAAATTAAATTAAAACACATGTCACAAATTAAATCACCTTCCTAAATTAAAATTAAATCCATTTCCTAAAATACATAAATCACTTCCCCAAATTATAAGATTTTCCCTATCACATTTTAATTAAAAGATATCTCCCAATTAACACACAAATCCTATTCCTTCTCCAACAAGGTAAACCCATCCCCTTGCCTATAAAAAGAACCATTCACCCCCTTACCAAACCCTGGCTGGCTCACTCTCACATAAACAACAATAATAAACCCTCAAATACACACAGCAACCTCCCATTACCGTGACATAACCCTCACATATTGCTTTAACTTGAATGCCACTGCCTCACCAAATTCTTTACGCTTAATCAACCTTCACAGCCAACGCCACACATTGACCAGCCCACGCCACACACTGACCAGCCTCACACACGCTCAACCTTCACAGCCAACCCACTCGCAGCCTGCACGCCAACTTACCCCACACGTCCCCTGACTTCACAGCCCTTAGTCAACCCACTCACTGCCATAACTTCATGCCAATTGCCTCTTCACCTGATCAAACAAACTAACCCTCAACTTCCCTCACAAAGGACCACACGGCACCTGACCACTAAGCCAATTCACGCGAACAGTCTTTTCATTCACATAAACGGCCCATTGCCTATATCTGCGCACGCTTGCCCCCTGCCTTATCACAGTGCACGCCAGAAGCCATAGTCACGCCTGCCAACAGCCTCTAACCCTCACTCAAACACACCCTTCACACACCTTTCAACAGCCCCTATTTGACACAAAACTGCACCTAAAGTCTGCCTCAGAAACTGCCGCAAAACACCACCCAAAACCGCAAGCCAATTAGCCTTCAAAACCGCCCAAAACAGTCCCCTAATTAACCAAAACAGTGACCTGAAACGTAGCAGCGAAACGGACTAAAAACAGCCGCCCGAACATCAAAACAACGAGGAAAGACGTTGAGTTGGTGAACTAAAAGAGTAGCGGATCATTCACCCTTCCAACGGACGTGTAACGCCCTTTCCTGAGATGAAAAAATATGTTAGACCTGAGGGCACCTTTTTACTTATCTTCTTTCGTTTTATTTTATTTATTTTAAAATATTATTGCATGAGAGTCGTTTGAGGCATGATGTGATTGTTGGATGAGCGGGATGTGTGTTCCCTTTTGTGGTATATCGGATGGAAACCCGGACGTAAATTTCGTAGCCAATTCCGAATGGACGGTATTGCGGTCTGCACTCGGGATACAACGCCACGTACCACTTAAGATGCACGTATCTCGTCTCATCCAAATTTGTATTTGAGCATGTCATAGTTCTAGGCCGTTTATTTATTATTTTAATCATGAGTTAATTTAGTCTTGTTATTTAATTTTCAAAGCATGATTGTGTTATTTAGGCATGTTGTTTCTTCATTCTTTATGCATGATGTTTCGTTTAGTTTATGTTTATGTTTAATTAGTTACTTGTTTACTTTGGTTTAATGGTTCAATATGCTCGTTGTGTTATATTGCGTGGAGTTATTTGGATGAAAGCATGTTAGATCTAAGTACCCTTGAGCATGAATGTTGAATAGATTCGGTTAGTTTATTGCACAAATTATATCATCACAAGTGACATAAGTAAGGGACCATTCTGAACCCAACGGTTTGAGGTCTTCCCTTGCGAGGGGTGAGTGCGGCCTTAAATCTTTGTCCCGGTTCACACCGGGTGGCGACTCAATGTTATTTCATACTTCCTAACTAGGCGGTGAGCCTAGAACAGCGTCGCCAAGTTCTGTTGTCTACAGTCTGGCGACTCCACTGGGGATTTAGAGAATTGGCCTAGAAATCATGTCTTGTGATGTGTATGATTTGCGCTTTAGTTGACTGTTTCTATAGTGGGTTGAGGGGGTTAATTAAAGGCTTTGTCGAAGATACCCTTCGAGGAAAAGCTATGAAGGCACCTAGATAACCATTACTTATAGCTCGTTGTGACAAACTAGTTTCGAGGACTCGTTGTTTATTCCTGACACCAAGCGATAAGAGCCTAAGGGGCTTGGGTACTTAAGAGAGCCTCGCTCCACCCTCCCTATGGGGAATCTACAATGAGAAATCCATTCGACAGTTAGTCACACACCGTAACTCGTTGGCACGTACCGTAAGGTATAAAAAAAGGTGCACTCACTTGGTCGCTTGAACCCTTGGTGGGGAGTCCTAGTTGTGGGTAATCCTTCGTCAAACGAGAGCCTTTGTCCACACTCATGTAAACCCACATGTGAACATAGTTGTATGACCTATAGGGGCCACCCTTTATACTTTTGATAACCCCATGCATATTATGTCTCATACATCTCATGCATTCACGAATCATGTTAACCCTCCGTGTCTTAAAAGCCATCATAGATATCCGTTGGGTTAGGAAAAATGAGACTCGTCAAAGAAGAGTTTATCAAACATGGATATTGGAGAAAAGGAAATCGAGAAACATAGAACTTTACTGCAAGGATAGAAAGACCATGGTGGGCTCAAAAAAAAAAAGAAAAAAGAAAAAAAAAGGGAAAGAAAAAAAAAAGAAAAAATTGTTGTTTGTTTTTAAGTCCTTATTAGTTAGGCATAAGTCCAATGATGAAATCGTTTGCTTTAGGGTGAATCTTAGAAACGATAAACCTTTGACGTGCTTTTATCTGATAATTTGAGTAATTGATCTATGTTAGACTCGTAAGCACTTGATTATGGTTCTTAGCAGTGAAAACCTAAATAGCTAGCAAAGTGACTAGTTGATGAAATTATGGGTCGGTGAATGACCGTTTGCTTAGATGTCTATCCTAATTTGCTTATGTTATGATGTGTGGTATGGTTGAAAATGAAAGAAAAGTCTCTAAAGAAAAGAATTGAACCACCTATAACCGATAAGCGTGAAGCTACCCATGGGCGAGTATTAGGACCACCATGAGGAGAAATGCTACCTTAAAGGGTAGGTGTGTTGAAAAAAAAAAGAAAGAAAAAAAAAAGAGAGAAAAAGAAAAAAAAAATAAAAAAGAAGTTCAAAATGCAAAGAAAAAAAAGAAAAAGACAAAAGAGAAAGAAAACCATACCACATTGAGCACAGAAAAGCAACTGCAGGCATAATTGAGACATCTAGGTTGGTTTGACCCATCGATCCCGATTTTTGAAACGAAATCATCGAGTGAGCTTACCTAAGGATTAAGTTGTGAAAGAACATTTGCACACACACACTTTGAGTCTGGCATAGATCATTTGTTCAAAGACTTGGATTTGAGTTGCATCGAATCTTTTGAAGGTTCTCTGGTTTCATTATTGAGCTTTCTTTGAGGACAATGATATGTATAACTATTGAGACTATTTCGTAGCATGTAATATACTATGATGATATGGAAGGCCCCACCATGTGGTTCATCTTGACCAAGTGCAAACAGCGGAGAGCAGAAAGCTAAACCAAGACTAGGGGCGACCAGTCTACTACATCGTGAATCAGGGACATAACAAGATATTGGGTCATGAGACTAGAGAGAAGGCCGAGCAATCACCCGGAGAACTGGCGGAAAACCTAACCCAGTGGGATAGGAAAATCATTCATGCATGCATGCATACACGTAACATATTTTGCATTCTTTTTTGTGTTTGTTTTGTTTTTCACAGGTTTCAAAGAAGAAAAAGAGAAAGCGGCAAAGACAAGGCAACCAGAATCAGCAACATACGAGTAGTAGTTTTAGGGATGAGTCCCAGGGCTGAGGCCCATATCAGTATCAGCATGGGGGCGAGGCCCACATCAGTATCCGTTTGGGGCGAGGCCCATATCAGTATCAGCATGGGGCGAGGCCCACATTAGAGTCAGCATGAGGGCAAGGCCCATATCAGTATTTGTTTGGGGATGAGTCCCGGGGTTGAGGCCCACATCAATATCCGTTTGGGGTGAGGCCCACATTAGTTTGGGGCGAGGCCCACGTCAGTATCAGTTTTGGGGCAAGCCCACATCAGTATCAACTCAAGGTTGAGGCCCACATCATCAAAATTTTGGAATGAATCCCAGGGCTGAGGCCCACATCGTCAGATTTTGGAATGAATCCAGGGAATGAATCCAGGGCTGAGGCCCACATCGTCAGATTTTGGAATGAATCCCAGGGCTGAGGCCCACATCGTCAGAATTTGGAATGGATCCAGGGAATGAATCCCAGGGCTGAGGACCACCTTATCAGAATTTGGAATGAATCCAGGGAATGAATCCCAGGGCCGAGGCCCACATCGTCAGAATTTGGAATGAATCCAGGGAATGAATCCAAGGCCGAGGCCCACGTCTTCAGAATTTGGAATGAATCCCAGGGCCGAGGCCCACGTCGTCAGAATTTGGAATGAAACCCAGGGCCGAGGCCTACATCAGCATCAGTTTAGGGAGAGGCCCACATCAGCATCAGTTTGGGGCGAGGCCCTTATTAGCATCAGTATCAGTCTTGCCGGGTATGGCACTCTGGGGGCGAGGCCCACATCTTTATCAGTATGAGTCTTGCCGGGTATGGCATTCTGGGGGCGAGGCCCACATTACATCAGTATCAGCATTGGCGGGTATGGCATTCTGGGGGCGAGGCCCATATTACATCAGATCAGTCCTGCCAGATATAACATTCTGGGGGCGAGGCCCACATAGCTTTCAGACCACAGCGACGCCCTAGGTACGGGGTTAGCACGCCAGGTACGGCATGTGGACTATTTAGACATTTTATGGCTCTCTAGGTACGGAGACGTCACTGCGACACCCTAGGTACGGGGTTAGCATTCAGACCACAGCGACGCCCTAGGTACGGGGTTAGCACGCCAGGTACAGCATGTGGACTATTCAGACATTTTGTGGCTCTCTAGGTACGGAGACGTCACTGCGACACCCTAGGTACGGGGTTAGCATTCAGACCACAGCGACGCCCTGGGTACGAGGTTAGCACGCCAGGTACGACATGTGGACTATATGGACTACCGAGGAGTATGTGGACTATGTGGACTACCGTGGACTACCGTGGAGTATGTGGACTATGTGGACTACCGTGGACTACCGAGGAGTATGTGGACTACCGTGGACTACCGAGAAGTATGTGGACTACCAAGGAGTATGTGGACTATATGGACTACCGTGGACTACCGTGGAGTATGTGGACTATGTGGACTACCGAGGAGTATGTGGAGTATGTGGACTACCGAGGAGTATGTGGACTACCGTGGAGTATGTGGATTATGTGGACTACCGTGGAGTATGTGGACTATGTGGACTACTGTGGACTACCGTGGAGTATGTGGAGTATGTGGACTATCGTGGACTACCGCGACACTCTAGGTACGGGGTTTAGCGCTATCAACTCAACACAACAGGCGGACCATGTGGCAGCTGGCGAGCCAGGTAAGTAAAAATGCATTGCACGTACTTTGATAGGATTGTCATTGTCACACACTGCACAAGTCCCATCAAATTGGGGGCGACTGTAGGCATTGCATTTTTGCATATTAGCCCGATGATGAGTCTCGTATGGAGACACTACCTCTTTAGTTGTGAAAGCAGCGGGAAACGAACGTTGGAAGGGTAAAGTTGGAAATTAGCATTTTGTCATATTTAACTCGCTTGTTTCGCTTCGGGTTCGCTTGTTGGACCTCTATTTTAAAACACACCAAACCCATTAAATCACATCCAAAAATAATTAAAATATTTAAAACACATCTCACAAATTAAATAATTAAAACATTTAAAATACATGTCACAAATTAAATTAAAACACATGTCACAAATTAAATCACCTTCCTAAATTAAAATTAAATCCATTTCCTAAAATACATAAATCACTTCCCCAAATTATAAGATTTTCCCTATCACATTTTAATTAAAAGATATCTCCCAATTAACACACAAATCCTATTCCTTCTCCAACAAGGTAAACACATCCCCTTGCCTATAAAAAAAACCATTCACCCCCTTACCAAACCCTGGGTGGCTCACTCTCACAATAAAACAACAATAATAAACCCTCAAATACACACAGCAACCTCCCATTACCGTGACATAACCCTCACATATTGCTTTAACTTGAATGCCACTGCCTCACCAAATTCTTCACGCTTCATCAACCTTCACAGCCAACGCCACACATTGACCATCCCACGCCAGACACTGACCAGCCTCACACACGCTCAACCTTCACAGCCAACCCACTCGCAGCCTGCACGCCAACTCACCCCACACGTCCCCTGACTTCACAGCCCTTAGTCAACCCACTCACTGCCATAAACCCTTCATGCCAATTGCCTCTTCACCTGATCAAACAAACTAACCCTCAACTTCCCTCACAAAGGACCACACGACACCTGACCACTAAGCCAATTCACGCGAACAGTCTTTTCATTCACATAAACGGCCTCTTGCCTATATCTGCGCACGCTTGCCCCCTGCCTTATCACAGTGCACGCCAGAAGCCATAGTCATGCCTGCCAACAGCCTCTAACCCTCACTCAAACACACCTTTCACACACCTTTCAACAGCCCCTATTTGACACAAAACTGCACCTAAATTCTGCCTCAGAAACTGCCGCAAAACACCACCCAAAACCGCAAGCCAATTAGCCTTCAAAACCGCCCAAAACAGTCCCCTAAATAACCAAAACAGCGACCTGAAATGTAGCAGCGAAACAGAAGCGAAACGGACTAAAAACAGCTGCGCGAACATCAAAACAACGAGGAAAGACGTAGAGTTGGTGAACTAAAAGAGTAGCGGATCATTCACCCTTCCAACTGACGTGTAACGCCATTTCCTGAGACGATAAAAGAGGTTAGACATGAGGGCACCTTTTTACTTATCTTCTTTCGTTTTATTTTATTTATTTTAAAATATTATTGCATGAGAGTCGTTTGAGGCATGATGTGATTGTTGGATGAGCGGGATGTTGTTCCCTTTTGTGGTATATCGGATGGAAACCCGGACGTAAATTTCGTAGCCAATTCCGAATGGACGGTATTGCTGTCTGCACTCGGGATACAACGCCACGTACCACTTAAGATGCACGTATCTCGTCTCATCCAAATTTGTATTTGAGCATGTCATAGTTCTAGGCCGTTTATTTATTATTTTAATCATGAGTTAATTTAGTCTTGTTATTTAATTTTCAAAGCATGATTGTGTTATTTAGGCATGTTGTTTCTTCATTCTTTATGCATGATGTTTCGTTTAGTTTATGTTTATGTTTATTAGTTACTTGTTTACTTTGGTTTAATGGTTCAATATGCTCGTTGTGTTATATTGCGTGGAGTTTTTGGATGAAAGCATGTTAGATCTAAGTACCCTTGAGCATGAATGTTGAATAGATTCGGTTAGTTTATTGCACAAATTATATCATCACAAGTGACATAAGTAAGGGACCATTCCGAACCCAATGGTTTGAGGTCTTCCCTTGCGAGGGGTGAGTGCGGCCTTAAATCTTTGTCCCGGTTCACACCGGGTGGCGACTCCATGTTATTTCGTACTTCCTAACTAGGCCGTGAGCCTAGAACAGCGTCGTCAAGTTCTGTTGTCTACAGGGATATTTAATGATTAAACCTTAGTGGATTGATATTGTCTCATATCATCTCAATCCGGAACTAATCATATGGACCTTTCATCATTTATATATCTAGGTAATCCAATTACAAATGATAAAAGGGCAATTTCCTTTGTCACATAGTTATTTTGTACAACAACACCATGATCTGTACAAATACTGATGCTATGGGTCATAATTGTCCAACAATCCCCCACTTGGCCTATAGCCAATCACTCAAGTGTGCTACACCCGAACTATGTACGGTTCACTCAAACGTCTGCTGAGGAAAGGCTTTCATCTGTGGATTTGCAGTGTTATCATCTGATGCGATTTATTCGATCATCATATCGTCACGATGTATGATCCGAACGAATCAGATGAATAGTTGAAGTATATATCTGGATCGTTGATGAGACCATTAATTCTTTAGCCTGTGCTGTAGCCTAGCTCAGCTGTTAACAGAACTACTCCTAATATGAGTAGGATTATTATCAATCCAAAAGGCTTCTATTGCTGCCTCAGCTGCAGTAATATTCTGCTTTTGTTGTTTATTTGGCAACAGTATCTTGCATGGAAGATTTCCAGCTCACTGTTCCGTTATTCAAACTGTATAGTACCATTATTATGACTTATAGTCATTTTTATCGGTTTGGAAACTTGCTGTAGTGAACCCAGTCACTTCAAGTTCTTCTTCTCCATAGTATAAGAAAGCATCCTTAGTTCCTCTAAGATACTAAAGGATGTTCTTAACATCAATCCAGTGACTATCACTTGGATTGGCCCGATTGTGACTCCATATGCTCAAAGTATATGAGACACCAGGTCGCGTACATTTTTCAATGTACGAGTTCTCAAAGAGTATTAACAACTTTTATATTTATCCCAGTAGATCTTTATTCCTAGAATAAAGGTTGTTTCTCCCAGAATTCTATGGAGAATGTTTCATGAAAGCCAAGCTTTCACCAATTTATTTTATGGGAATATCATTTCCAAGAAATGACATATCATCATTTTTAGGACAATCACTGTCAGTGCGCTCCCACTAACCCTCTTATATACACAAGAATCATTTTCATTTTGAATTAAATCATATACCATTATGATTATATCAAGACGATAGTTCCAAGAACGATATGCTTGCTTCAATCCATAAATGGATCGAATAACCTGCAAACCTTGTTGTAAACATCCTCCAAAAGGTTTCCGTTAAGGAAAGCGATTTTGACGTTCAGCTGCCATATTTCATAAATGAAACATGCAGCATTAGCAAGCATTATCCAAATGGATTTAACCATGGCAACGAGTAAAAGGTTTCGTCGTAATCGACACAATGTTAATATCGATACCATTTCGCTACAAGCCTAGCTTAGTACGTTGGTTGTTGCCATCCATGTATGTCTTCCTTGAAGACTTATATAGTACCAATAGGCACAATGCCTTGCGGTACATCAACTAGTGTCCAAACTGAGTTGGTATACATGGAATCCATTTCGGACATCATGGCACTTTGCCATAATAGGGAGTTGATACCTTGTATCACTTCCTCATACGTAGTCAGTTCGTATTCCTCAATAAGATTGACATCTTTATGAGGTGAGATCAGAAACCCATACCTCCTAGGTTGTTTTCTGACTCTCTCCGACTTATGTTGTTCTTTTGTATTTGAAGATTATTGGTATAGTTTCATCCTTGATGAACTATTTGTGTTCCATTAAGGAATCAGTTCCTAGAACAGTATTACTCCGATTTTCATCGAGTTTTACTTTCCTCCCACTTACCACTGCATATAGGTATTCCTCTTAGGAAAATCGCATGGTGAGCAATAATTACATTGTTCTCATGTGAGTTGTATAAGTACTATACTTTGGTTTCCCTAGGATAACCTACAACTTAGGCACTTATCCGATTTGGGTTCTAGTTTGGTATCATCCAAACATATGCCCAGCATTCCCAAATCTTCAGGAATGAGAAAACCCGGTTTCTTTTCTGTTCATATCTAATATGAAGTCTGTCAAACAGATTATTATGGAACCTTATTCAAAAGAAGTTTTGCACTGCTTAATGCGTATCCTATGAAGGAAATGGTAGCTCAGAGCGACTCATGATTAACCTTATCATGTCTAACAAAATTCGGTTTCTCCGTTCATACACACCGTCAAACTGACGTATTCCGGGAGGAGTCCTCATTGAAAGAATACTATACTCTTTCAAGTATTTGAGAAACTTATTGCTTAAGTATTTTCATCATGGTCCAATCATGATGTTTTAATACTTTAGCCGATCTGTTTGTCTACTTAGTGTCGAAACTCTTTGAATTCATCAAATGTTTTCGATTTGTGTTTCAAAAGAAACACATAACCATAACGCGATGCAATATCCGTAAAGGTCACGAAATATTCATATCCACTTCTAGCCTAGCTAGACATGGGCCCACTTACGTCACTATGAACGAGGGCTAACAGATCGGTGGCACTTATAGGTTTACCAAGTAAAAGGTATTTTAGGCACTTTTCCCAATAAACTAGATTCGTAGACATTATTTGAATAGAATCAAATCTGTCCTAGTATCCACTCTTCAAAAGTGTGGATATACGAGTCTTGATTAATTGTGTCCCAGACTACAATGCCACTTATAAGTCTCAACTGATTAATTCAGTTTGAGCTATTTGTTTTTCATGTCATACGTTTGAGATTTATTTATATTCAAAATATAAATACTGTTATTCACATCTAATGTGTTTATCTCATTATCATCTTTATAAAATAAAACACTTTAGTGTTCTAGAATATAAAGGTATATTCGCAACGGATTATACACTGATATAGAGAAAATGTTTCTAGTCAAACTAGTTACATTGTAACAGTTTCCTAATTTAAGTACACACCCGAAGGGTAGTTCCTAAATTTAGGTATCTACGGTTAAAACAGTGACTCTCGTCCCGTTTCTGACTCGTAGGTAAATCTCAATTTAAGTCAGTATCATGCTCTCAGAAGATTCTCCACATTATTACATATTTATGTACCACATCCAGTATCTAAAATCTAATTTTAATACTAGTAGCGAACATGTTTATGACAAACATATTTGAAGTCAGAGCCTTGCCTGTCTTCAATTCCTTCATGTCTGCATTGTCCATACGGCAGTCATGCTTCAGTGACCTCGTTTGCCACAATTTAGGCAGACATCTTGGAATATGTCTTTTGTCTTCCTAGAAGATTATAATGACTTTGCCTTTGCCCTTTTTCCACATTCCAGAAGCCTTTGGCCAAGCCTTGGCCTTCTAGAATGTTGAAGTAAGGTGCGCCTTGCGCTTCTTGCTTTAATGCAAAATCTGGCTTTGTCTCCTTGAGTATATCCATTAACTCTCCAAGAGTTTACTATTGGAATTTAGTACTTCTAAGATCTAAGGATAGATCTATGAAGATCCTTCAATTTCATTGTCATACTATAAGGATCTAATCCTTAGTTCTGATTAAGAAATTAAGGAGTCTATTTGGCAAGCATAATGGATTAAGCACTAAAGTTATCATCACATGAATATTCCAAATATCATGTTCTACTATTTGCTCAACTCCGGGCTTAGGCTCGAGACGTCACTATATCAAATAAAGTAACTTCTCGGTTTTTAGGACTATCCTGAGGTTTTATTCCCAATTTGAAAATTAAAGCCGTTTAAATACATTTTCACCCAGGATTATGTTTTAAACACTAATCTTTCAATTATCTTGATTCTAATAGTCCAACTATTTAATCAACGATTTTAGGTACAATTCATTATAATGATTACTATAGTCCAACTATATAATCAAATATGATTTAATTGGTTAAATTCAATTATATTGATGACTATAATCCAATTAAAAAATCAACTATAAATGAAATAGTTTGAATACAGTCCAACTGTTAAATTAAAACAACAACAAATATTAGTCCAACTAATAAATAATTTATTTAACGACGAAAAATTTGAAATGAACGCGTATGGCAAGTAACTAAACGAATATTGCAAATTTAATATTTGCCTCCCACTATTTTTCGGCGAGCCTCTAACCCTCTGTTGAGTACTCGGGAAACCTTGTTTCCTAGTGGGCTAGGATCCCATTGAATAACACACAATCTTGACTTTGGCCAACAAATTGTATGATAATTAACTAGGTAGATCTCTAAGATCAATTGGATCCCATCCAATTCCTAGATCCAGTTGGTGGACATCCAAGTCCGAAACATATATCTTATATATGCCAATATATCCAATATATTGCCTAACCTTTTTCCTCTGAATCAACTAATCCTTGGCTTTGGCACAACAAACTTAGTGATCCTAGTTAAGCGGAACCCATTGACCATGGAAAGCTTCGTAATCGATGTCTATGGACAAGAAGTGATCTTGACTTTGGCCAACAAATCACAACTTGGACAAGACACCGATATGGAACAAAGCCTTCATGATTCAAACACATCCGCGACGGACAAAGGTCTTGACTTTGGCCAACAAACCAGTGCTAATCTTTGATCTTAAGTAAGAATCACTCAATGGAAGGAAAAACGCTTAATATGTGTTGAGGGTTTTTCGCGTAAATTGGCAACCAATTTATTATCTTTGTTAAGGTCTCATCATCATACACCCTTAAACATGCATTCTAAACACATAATAAGGCGCGTAAGTAAATATAATAATGATATGCGGATGGATATTTAACACATTGTTCCTAGAACAAATCTCTCACTTTCCTCTCTCCCGCTAGCACAAGTATTACTTCTACCCGATTACATAAAACTTCTAAAGAAACCTCATTTATATTGAGGGGAATAGGTGAGAAGAGAAATACACAGAGTCAATAGGTAATAGGCTGGACACGCAGGTCCAATTTAATAAATTCTAAATTTATTACAACAATTTCCAAAATTTCCCTCACCCATCTAATATCCATCCGATATGTATTATTCATACATCGCATCCATGTATTCACACAAGCATGTTATCAATCAATCTAATCCAATTATTTAATCTGATAATTAATGACCATCCAATGTTCAAACAACTATTTGATTTTGCGCGAGTCCAACTCGTTTTGCGAATAAGTACTCAAAGTATGAATTCTTGAATTATATCAAACTACAACATTAAATCCAATTTAATTTATATTTAATACTAATTCATTATTTAATTCCAAATTAAATATTTACATTTTATTAATGAACCTTTAGCTACTTAGATTCTAAATCCAATCTATACGGGGTCTCAAAGCCCGATTAACATCCAATGTTAATTTAATTTAAAGTCCAATGGGCTTTTAATTAATTTCATAAGGCATGGACTTTTGGTCAATATGGGTCAAACCCAAATTCCAAAGCCCATTTAAGGAATAACCCTTATTTGCCAAGAAACCAATTTAGGCCCATTAGGCCCAATTAAAATTAAAGGTCCATTAAGCCATAATTGGACTTTATGGATATGGTTTTGGGCCCAATTGGATCCAACCAATTAACCTAAACCAAACTTGGCCCAACCAAGCCCATTAAACCCAATTACAACTTTAAAATCCCAATTTCAAATTTGGCCCAATTAATTAAAATACCAAAATTCCAAATTTCATAATTTAATTAACCTAAAGTGTATGCCATAATTAATTAACCGAATTAATATTTCCAAAACACCAATTAGCCTAATTAATTATGCTCATTATCATCAACACATGTCCAACACATTTGAATAAAAAAATCACATAATTTTCATGCTTACTAGTCTCGGCATTTTAGGGGTTTTATTGTGCGATTCGGTTTCAATCCAATTAAATCAACAATCAACATTTCCCAAATGATTTCAACTCATCCAATGATCAAAATCAAAAAATACCATGACTTATGGCAACTCCAAGTATTCGGCCAAGCCTAAATTTTGGGAAAAAATTGATCCAATCAACTTTTCATGAAATTGATCATATACAACTTCAATACATCATCATTCAAGCATACTCAATCAATCAATTTTATCAAATCATGCTCAAATTGATTTTACCCAAATTTTACCCTAATTAAGTTTCATGCTCAAAATGGCTCAAGATACCATTGTTGGGTTTCTATTAAATCCCAAGATCAATTTCAAGCAAGAAACATGTGTGAATACAACAATGAAGAATGGCGGAATCATACTTACATTGATCGGATTTGGCGATGCGTTGAACACAAAAATCCTTCAAGCTTTCGGCCAAGGCTCCCTTTGTGCTCCTTGTAATTTTCGGTCACCACTATGGATGGATCTCCAAGCTCCAAGCTTTGTGTTGGTGATTCCATGCACATAAGTTGGTTTCTCTATCACCTTAGGATGACTCTTCATGTGCTAGCATTGGCAAAATTGGCACAATCTTTCCTTGTTCTTCTTCTATGTCTCGGCCAAGCAAGAAAATGAGAAGAAATTTGGCTTCCAAAGCCGAGAGGGAGAGGAGGGAAAAATGGTTCCTAAAACCGTGTAAGGGAGAGAGAAGATGGAAAAGTAAAAGTGTAATGTGTTTTTGGTTTATTTAATTTCCAAAACTAATACCAAAAAACAATTACCAATTTTAAAATTCAAAATTTTTTGGTATAAGACTTTAAGTCTTCAACCACCTCCATCAATCACTCAAAAGTGACTAGTTGTCACATCACTCAAAGTGGCTAGACATCACATCAATCAAAGTGACTAATGATTTGACGCTTGATGTGACTTGTGGGCCGCACTTAAATTCATAATGTAAGTGCGCCCGCAAACACTCCCGGGCTCGGGTTCGCTAATTCTGAATTAACGAATTTTCCGTTGCGATGTAATTAAATAATTATGCATAGCAAAATTACTAATCACGTCGCTAATGAATTAATTATAAATTAACTCGTTCGCCCGAATTAAAATCTAATTTTAATTCCGCGTCGAAATCCAATTTCGTATAATATATCAAATATATTATTTTATCGATTATTTCCAAATTAATCGTTCTCTCTCTTTAAATAATATTTTATCCCAGATAAAATATCTTCGTAATTAATCCCAAATTAATTTTCTCTCTCTTATAATTAATCCCAGATTAATAAAGTGCGAGTCATACGTCATCGGTGAATCTTCGGGAACGACCCATGAGATGCCCGAATATGTTGGCAGTCGTCGGACTATCCTAACACGTACGTACCTAGTACTACGCTTTTACCGATTTACAAGACATGGTTGGCTTCTAGTAAAGCACTGTGCCTACCCAAATCTCCAGAAATATTCTTACTGGAATATGTGATCTATATCAGGCGTAGTATACGTAGTATTGCGTATAACGATCCAGTATCGGATGTCACGTGCTAGGCCTAGGGCTGGAATTTTGTCTGCCCCATATGAAGCACATATCGGATCTCTGGTAATTAGTCTCTATAATCGGATAAACATGACCTAGTCATAATATCCCGATAGCTGCAGCATAAAAGAGCACCAGTTCCGTATCCTACGTGATCATCATCTCCACTATGACTGGAGTGATACTTCCATCTTTACATCACACCCAATACACTACGATTCTCAATATACCCAGAAGAGGCATACACAGAACCTGTTAAAGCCCTGGACGACCAAAACCAAAGCATATTGATTGTCACAAGTATTATCGGTGCAAGTCTCAGGTTAAGACCAAATATACCTACCCTGATTCGGACTTCCATAGACACATAGTCATACTACCAATGGAATTCCGAGGGGTCTATCCAGAGCAAAGATGTTCCCGTACCATCGGTAAACACAACCTCCTATTACACATGCATGAGTATCTTATACCTAAATATATTAGAACTATGCCGTTATGCTCCCACAACGCGCATAAGTGTAATACTAGTCTTTTATGCATTATCGATGTCCAATCTCGATAATACTCTGACTAGGGATATTTAATGATTAAACCTTCGTGGATTGATACTGTCTCATATCATCTCAATCTGGAACTAATCATATGGACCTTTCATCATTTATACATCTAGGTAATCCAATTACAAATGATAAAAGGGCAATTTCCTTTGTCACATAGTTAATTTGTACAAGAACACCATGATCTATGCAAATAGTGATGTTATTGGTCATAATTGTCCAACATGAGACTCTCTAGATTTAGGCATATCCGTCAAGAAATCCAATTTCGTGTCCATAACTTATCCACCCGTAAATTATGACGATCACGGATAAACTCGCTTAATCATACAGGTCGAGGTCATGGCAAATGTATAATTCCTCCGTCACAGGTCTCCGGATTAATCCCAGTCATATAGATGTAAATGTCAAATCTCTATAGGGATTATCCAGTCGACTATTCTATTAGCAATCTCAAAAAGAACATTTAGAACTAACTTCTAAATTGTACCACGGGCCCATGGTTTTTATCTGATTGCTAATCATATGGATGTTAGACAGTAATGACCCATAGCGTCACTATTTTGTAAATAATACTGTATTATTGTACAAAATTAACTATGTAGTAATGAAATTGCCTTTTACCGTTTTGTAATTTATTTACTTTGATATATAAATGGTAAAAGTCCCTATGATTAGTTCCGGATTGTGATGATATGAGACAGTATCAATCCATAAAGGTTTAATCATTAAATATCCCTAGTCGTAGTATTATCGAGATTGGACATCGATAATGCGGAATAGACTAGTACTGCACTTGTGCATGTTGTGAGGGCACAACGGCATAGTTCTCATATATTTAAGTATTGGATACTTATGCAAGTGCGGTAGGAGGTTGTGTTTTACCGATGGTACGGAAAACAGCTTCGCTCTGGATAGACCCCGCGGAGTCCCATTGGTAGTATGTCTGCGTGTCTATGGGAGTCCGCTTCAGGGTAGGTGCATATGATCTTAACCTGAGATTTGCATCGCTAGTACTTACGACAATCGGTAAAATTTAGGTTTGGTGGTCCAGGGCTTTAACGAGTTCTGTGTATACCTCTTCTGGGTTTATCGAGAATCGTAGTGTACTGGGTGTGATGTCAAGATGGAAGTATCACTTCAGACATATGGAGATGATGATCGCGAGGGATACAGAACGAGTACTCTATAATGGTTGCAACCATCGGGATAATATGACTAGGTCAGGATTATCCGATTCAAAGAGACTGGTTGCTTGATGTCCGATATGTGTATCGTACGGGGCAGACACATATCCAGCCCCAGGCCTTACATGTGATCATCCGATACTGGTTCGATATACACTATACTACGGTATACTACGCCTGTTATAGATCTAATATTCCAGTAAGAATATTTCTAGAGAATTGGGTAGGCATGGCGTTTTGCTAGAAGCTAACCTTGTCTTGTAAATCGGTAAAAACGTAGTACTAGGTACGTACGTGTTCGAATAGTTCGACAACCGGATTTACTGCCAACATATCTAGAGATCTCTTGGGTCGCTTCCCGAAGATTCACCGATGACGTATGATTCAAACTCGATTAATCTTGGATTAATTACGGAGAGACTTTATCTTGGATAAAGTACTATAAAAGAGAGAGAACGATTAATTTAGAAGTAATCGTAAAATTATTATATTCGATATAATAATCGGAATTCGATTTCGACGCGAAATTGAAATTAGATTTTAATTCGGGCAAACGAGTTAATTTAGAATTAATTCGTTAGCGACGTAAATAATAATTTCGCTAGGCGCAATTATTTATTTAAATTCGATTTAATTAACGTCGCGACGTAAGCTCGGTATTTCGGAAATATCGAACCCGAACGCGTGAGTGCACGTGGGCCCACTTTCATTTGGAAACGTGTGGGGCCCACATGACACTTGTCATTATTTGCATTATTTAATCAAGATGTATTGCATGAAGATAGTGTACAAAGCACTCAAGGGTATTGCATGGAAATTGAGTGTTAGACACTCTAAGTCTTTGCATGGTTTGTGTCATAAGTATATTATTATTTAATATCATTATGACATAAATATAAATTGATTTTTGAGACAAAAATCAAACTCTCCTCTCCCTCTCTAATTACCGAAACTGTCATAGTTTCACGGCTCTCCATTTTCAGGTTTTTGTTGCAAAAGCTTGAAGAATTTGTGTTTGTTTGGAACATAAATACACATCTTTGGCTAGCACCATCAAGGGATCATGCAAGGTGTTATGGGAAACTCATCTTAGAGCTTGGAAGGATCAATTAAAGCTTGGAGCTTCTCTTTTCTGCTTGGCCGAATCCTTCACTGCACAAAGGAGCAAGATTTGTTTCATCAAACGCATCCACATTCCGTTTTTGTGAGTATTATTTCCGCCATTACTTCAATGTAGTTCATTCTTATATATATTTTGCTTGTTTTTGATCTTGGGACATGGTTATTAGATTACCAACAATGGACTACCTATGCTCTGATACACAGAACTGACGGATCTTATCTCGATACACAGAGGACACCCTGAGGATCTATCCACACCCAACGAACACGCGGAGGTTTGATCTAAATAGATCAGTGACGTGACTGCCATCTAAGTGTTGAAGATATCTCATACGCCCACAGTGGTATCTCAAGTCGAAGAATCACAAGTGCTACTCAACCCAATAAGATTCTTATTGACGTTGGTGTACCATCCATTAAGAATCTTCGGTGAGTCGTTCAGTGTTTATCCGCTATAAATACCTACATGTCTATACTAGTCTCCAAGACTTATGGTTCATTGAGAAACCATTGGAATCATATATTCCAGTATAAGACATGTACCGATCTCAATGAGTTTACTATACTGACTAAGTAGCGTAAACCTTGACCAGGAACTGTCTGAGAATGACAACGTCATGATACAACTCAATGTCAGTTGCGACATTTTTGCAACAGCACAATGACTAGTTATTCTAAGGTCATTACGTCTTTACCATATTAAAAGATACATTATATTATAGAAACTGCATATATTATTCAAAATAATAAAACATTTTACATAAGTATTCATGAAGAAATACAACCGGGAATTGGCTCTCTGAGCACCAACCCCAACAAAAACTCTCACTTGCTCTAGTGCCAATAACGATTGTATCTAATACCCATCGACTCCACGTCTTTATCAAACAACTTCGGAGGTATGGCCTTCGTTAGCGGGTCTGCTACATTATCTTCACTCGGTACCTTACACACGACAATATCCCCTCATGACACAATCTCTCGAATGATATGGTACTTACGTTCCACATGCTTCGACTTCTGATGCGCCCTTGGTTCCTTTGCTTGCGCAATGGCTCCAGTATTATCATAGTATAACGGAATCGCTTTCTCGATACTTGGGACAACTCCCAATTCTGTGACAAAGTTCTTTATCCACACAGCCTCTTTTGCACCTTCAGAAGCTGTAATATATTGTGCCTCAATGGTGGAATCTGTTGTTGATCCCTGTTTGGAACTCTTCCAACAAACTGCACCTCCGTGAAGGGTAAATACGAATCCAGATGTAGACTTTCTATCATCGGAATCCGATTGGAAATCATAATCCGTAAACCCGTTAACTTGCAGTTTGTTTCCTCGATAAATTATTAACTTATCCTTAGTACCTTTAAGATACTTGAGGATATGTTTAATGGCCATCCAATGGTCATTACCTGGATTGGACTGATATCTGCTAGTTACGCTAACAGCGAAACTGATATCAGGCCTTGTAGATAACATGACATATATTATGCTACCCAAACACGAAGCATAAGGTTGGTTAGACATTTTAACCTTCTCATCTTCTGTTTGTGGACTCATCTTCTTTGAAAGATGAATCCCATTTCTGAACAATATGTTTGATGTCTTACAGTTACCAAATTTATACCATTCCAAGATCTTATCTATGTACGTTGATTGGGATAACCCAATCAGCCTCTTTTGTCTATCTCTATAGAGTTTTATCCCTAAAACATAGGAAGCTTCTCCCAGGTCCTTCATGGAGAAATTCTTATAGAGGTACACTTTGACGCTTTGTAAAATACCTAAATCATTCCCAATGATTAGGATGTCATCAACATATACGACTAAAAATACGATCATGCTCCCACTGGCCTTCTGATACACAAAAGATTCTTCAGAATTCTTGAGAAAACCAGACGATCTAATAATCTCATCGAATCGAAGATTCCAACTTCGTGAAGCTTGTTTAAGTCCATAAATGGACTTCTTAAGCTTACATACCATACCCGAGTTTTCGCTGGATGCAAAACCTTCCGGCTGTTCCATGTAGATTTCTTCATCAAGAAATCCATTTAGAAAAGCTGTTTTGACATCCATTTGCCAAATCTCGTAGTCATGATACGCAGCTATAGAAAGTAAAATCCGAATAGACTTAATCATTGCTATTGGCGAAAAAGTTTCATCGTAGTCGACGCCAGGTTGCTGCGTGTAACCTTTTGCTACCAGTCGGGCCTTGTAAGTTTCAACCTTACCATTAGGCCCGCGCTTCCTCTTGTAAACCCATTTACATCTGATAGGAACAATTCCTTCGGGAAGCAGAACCAAGTCCCAAACTTGATTCTCATGCATTGAGTCTAACTCGAATTTCATGGCACTTTGCCACTTCACGGAGTCGATGTCCAACATCGATTCTTTATAGGTGAAAGGATCAGTCTCTTCAACTAAGAGAACATCTAGACTCTTTTCTTGTATCAAATACAAGCGTTCAGGAGGTCTAGATACCCTTTCTGACCTACGGAGTGTGTGTGTTGAAGGTCCTTCATCTACTTGAACTTCAGGTTCCTTCGTTGGTTCGTTGTTTTCAGGTTGGACTTCATCAAGTTCAACCTGTCTATGATTACCACCTTCTGACAAAAATTATACTTCTAGAAATTTTGTGAAGCGAGCTACGAACACATTTCGATGCTCGGTATCATAGAACATATATCCCCTCGTATTCGAAGGATATCCGACAAACCTAAACTTTTGCCCTCGAGGCGAAAGCTTATCTTGCTGAGTCACCCTGACATAAGCAGAACAGCCCCAAACCTTAATGTAACTAAGATTTGGTCTCCTACCGAACCATATCTCATACGGAGTCGTAGGAACAGCTTTTGAAGGAATCTTATTCAAAAGATGTGCAGCTGTTAAAATAGAGTAGCACCATAAGTAATAGGGTAAATCTGTGAAACTCAACATCGATCGGACCATATCCAATAAAGTCTGATTTCTCCTCTCAGATACTCCATTGTGCTGTGCAGTACCTGGAGGAGTATATTGAGCGAGAATCTCATTCTCCTTCATATAATCCATGAACTCACCACTCATATATTCACCGCCTCGATCAGATCGAAGGCATTTAATATATTGACCAGTTTGTTTTTCTACTTCATTTCGGAACTCTTTGAACTTTTCAAAGGTTTCCGATTTATGTCGCATCAAATACATATAACCGTACCGTGGCAAATCATCGGTAAAGGTAACGAAGTACGAATAACCACTATGAGCAGTCTGACTTAGTGGACCACATACATTAGAATGTACGAGTTCCAGTAAGTTAGTGGTGCGGTGTCCAACACCAGAAAATGGGGCTTTGGTCATCTTACCTTGAATACACGATTCACAAGTTGGATAGGATTCAATGGTGAGATCTGGTATCAAACCATTCCTAACCAATTGGGTAAGGCGTTTAACGCCTATATGACCTAGTCACATGTGCCAAAGTTCATTATTAATAATTACAGGTAAACTACGTTTATTAATTCCAGTATTTAAAATATCTTTTGAAGTTTGCAATGTATAATGACCATGCTGGTTTGGACAACAAAGGATCTGAATATTACTTTTATCATACAAATATAAAGAACAGTTCTTAATTTTAATACGAAAGCCTTCTGTATCCAATACAAAAAGTGATATAATATTAGCTACACATCCTGGTACAAAATGACAGTCATTTAACAAAAGTGTCATATTCGGCAATGAGATCTCGCATACTCCCACTACAACTGCATCCAGAGAGTCTCAATTCTCGAATCGCAACTGCATCTCTCCAGGCTTCAGTCTTCTACTTTCCTTCAGCACCTGCAACGAATTGCAAATATGAATGAGACAATCAGAATCTAAAATCCAGTTGGATGTAACGGATTCACAAGCCAAAGATAAATCAATAACTGGAAAAATAAATATACCTGTTGTAGATGCTCTCTCCCTCCTCAGCTGGGCAATGTAGTCAGGACAATTCCTTTTCCAGTGCGCGACTTTGCTGCAGTGATGGCAATTGTCTTCAGAAGCCCTCTTGGGCTTTGCTATCTTTGCCTGTGGTTGAGGACCGAGACCCTTCTTCTTCTTCCATTTCTTCTTCTTTCCCTTTGACCAAGTCTGGGAAGAAGCAGAAAGTGAAGTAAGTCTAGGAGGGCGAGTAGGTACTCCATTCTTGAGGTCCTCTTCCGCCGTGAGCAACATCATATGCAGATCTTGGTAGGTACAGATAATCTCGTTCATGTTGATGTATATCACGAACTGGAGATAAGAAGCTGGGAGAGAACCAAGAATGACACTTCTACCAGGAACGTCATTCAAAATGAGATTATGTTGCCTCAATTGATCGATCAAATCGATCATCTGAAGAACATGTGGGCTAACAGCTTGCGCCTCATCCAATTGCGCATGGAACAGTTCCATTGTGACCTTATGAATAACAACTTGTTCTTGGTTCTCAACCGATTGTCTTAATCGTGTCATCATAGTATAAGCATCTGACATGCCATAATACTGTTTCTTGAGTCCCGGTGAAAGCGAACTTAAGATGTATGATTTAACCCTTAATTCATCATCCTTCCAAGCTTGGAAGACTTCGTGTTCTTCCGGTGTAGCGTCCTCTGCCACAGCAAGGGGCAGTGGACCCTCAAGAACATGTCCCAACCTCTCGGAATCGAGGACAATCTTCAAATCCAGATCCCAATCGGTGAAGTTATCAGCGCCTTTTAGTTTGTTCGCATCAAGGATACGCGCAAACTGATTTGTGGATGGTGCCGCCATCGCAAATCTATCATATAGATCACGAAAAACGGTTAGCAGAAATTAAGCAGTTTCATATAATATCTAAAGCATAAACTATATCATGGATTTTTAATCTAAAAATGCCCCTCCCACTAAATCATGCAATACTGTAATCCCCAAACAGAATACAAAGATTTAAAAATTAAATTAAATACAAATAGTGAAAGGTGGATCCCATGAATATATTTCAGCTCACAGCAGAGGCACGGTCTCGCCTACGTATATCCATCAGGTAGACAACTCATTTGTCAATCACTCACTAGTGACTCCTGGGTTTCCGGTCCTGGTCGTTTCTCGTTGTCACTGCTAAGGCAAGCCCACAAGGAGACGTACCAAGGTTAAACTCGTCAATGATCAACTCAAGTTAATTGCGTAACCCTGACAGCTAGGGCACGTCCAGGATTCCGCTTTCACTTGAATTTATCTTGTATCTGATATACATCCGGTATAAATAAATCTCTATCGGCTACACCCTCACAGCAGAGGCACGGTCTCGGATGTATTTACAGAGAAATATTTATAAACCGTATTGACAAGACGGACCACAAAACATGCATCAAATACATAATTTCATTTAAACCTTATTAATTAGGAATTTTCCGTTAAGTGTCACACACCCTAAATCTAATCAAATTAGATTATAACATGCATGTATAAAGTCAAGAAAACATGATTAAACATTGAATTAAAGGGCTAATCATATTAGGGGGCCTAGAATCAGACTCGCTCTGATACCATTTTGAAATGGTTTTATTGCGGAAATCCGGTAACGCAGCGGAATAGTGGAAAATCAAAATTTTCCTATTTCAAAACGTTCGGATTAATTAAATAAACTTATTTATTTAATTACCCAATGATTAAATTATGAAATAAAACACAATAAATCAAATTTATGTGAATTTACCGAATTGCCCTAAAACATAACATTTTGTTTATTTTAATCCGAAATTGTTCAAAATTTTTTTGAATGATTCTAAATTATTTCTAATATGAATTTAATATTTCAAACACATTAAAATTCAAATTGTAACAAATCAAACCCAAAATCTTAGTCTTGGCCGAGAGCCTCCAAATGGGGGGGGGGGGGTAATGTGCATTTTGCACTTTCCATGTTCAAAACACATCAAGATGAAATCCAATCAACATAAAATTTTATATGTATCTCATACACATCCAAATACACAACATAAATGAAAAGCCCCAAATTTGGAAGTGATCTTAAACCCTAATTTTTCAATTTCTTCAAATTGGACAAATTAGACCAAATTGGTTAAATCCAATACTTCAATCATGTTTCTTCTATTCAAATCACGTCTCAACACAATGAAATAACTATAGATCAAATCTAGGTCATTTAAGAGTGGGTCAAAGACTCTAGATTAGCAACACGTTTCTTAAACTATCAAAAGAATGCTAGTTAACAACTTATAAGCATTCTATCAATTTTATACATGCTCAACCTCATTATCAAACTTTCATCCATAAAAAATCCAAAGAAAAAAGAATAGAAAAAAATGAGAATATCACAAGATGTAGCCTAGAACATAAGGAACCTTTTCCTTTCTAATAGTAGGTTGAAGAAACTTACTAAAAACTAAGCTTTCTTTGATTTTTTCTTTGTCTTTCTTCTTCTCCTCAAGCTTCTTTTGATTTTCTTTTAATGGAGTTTGTAATGATATTTTTGATTAATGAAAAATATCAAACCCTTGGCTATTCTTACCTAGGTCGAATTTTGCATTAAATTAAAGCAAAATGATAATTTTTCACTTTAATTCATTTAATGCCAACTTGGCCACTTGCTTTTGAAATCATTAACTCTTTAATGAATTTCATAAAGTCAAGTTAAATATCTACAAATCATCTCACCATTTATCATAACAATAAAATATCTATACTTTAATTAATTAAATCATTTAACAATAAATAATTAATTAATTAATTAAATACAAATATATTAAATATATGTATTATATTTACATTAAATATTAAATACTTATATTAATATGATATTAATCAAATATCTCAATTGACAATTAATTAATGTGTATTTGAATTAATCTTCATTAAAAAGCAAATACACAAAAAACGGGAAATGACTATCGGGTCCCTTCACATGAATTTTGCGTTTAACCTTTAAACGACTTTATAAATAATCAATATTATTTATAAATGTTGCCCTAGTGCTCTATGAGTATATTTCATTAGTGAGACTCTCTAGATTTAGGCATATCCGTCACGAAATCCAATTTCATGTCCATAACTAATCCACCTATAAATTATGACGATCACGGATAAGCTAGCTTAATCATACAGATCGAGGTCATGGCAAATGTATAATTCCTCCGTCACAGGTATCCGGATTAATCCGAGAGATATAGATGTAAACGTCAAATCTCTATAGGGATTATCCAGTCGACTATTCTATTAGCAATCTCAAAAATAACATTTAGAACTAACTTCTAAATTGTACCACGGGCCCATGGTTTTTATCTGATTGCTAATCATATGGACTACCTATGCTCTGACACACAGAACTGGCGGATCATATCTCGATACACAGAGGACACCCTGGGGATACATCCACACCCAACGAACAGGCGGAGGTCTGATCTAAATAGATCGGTGACGTGACTGCCATCAAAGTGTGGAAGATGTCTTATGCGCCCACAGTGGTATCTCAAGTCGAAGAATCACAAGTGCTACTCAACCCGATAAGATTCTTATTGACGTTGGTGTTCCATCCATTAAGAATCTTCGGTGATTCGTTCAGTGTTTATCCGCTATAAACACCTACACGTCTATACTAGTATCCAAGACTTATGGTTCATTGAGAAACCATTGGAATCATATATTCCAGTATAGGACATGTACCGGTCTCAACGGGATTACTATACTAACCAAGTAGTGTAAACCTTGACCATGAATTGTCTGAGAATGACAACGTCATGATACAACTCAATGTCAGTTGCGACAGTTTTGCAACAGCACCATGACTAGTCATTCTAATGTCATTACGTCTTTACCATATTAAAAGATACATTATATTATAGAAACTGCATATATTATTCAAAATAATAAAACATTTTACATAAGTATTCATAAAGAAATACAACCGGGAATTGGCTCTCTGAGCACCAACCCCAACAAATATTGCACCATAAAACTAGACAACTTGGAACACAGTTCAACAGCAAAACGCGACCTGCAATAAACATCAAACATGCAAGAGGACCTCATGTCTGCTACCCAAGGCAAATCCAATACACAACATCAAAATTGAGGGGCTTTGTACCTATAATTGTACATACAAATCAAAAATTTCATTTATATACATACCAAATATGTGCACAACACGACTCATAACATAATCAACATATCATTTAGAATTCTACAATATTTCTCAGGACTCTAGAGTGGCTGACTACAACTTTGATAATCCATCGTCTCGAACATGACTTTTTAAAAACTTGAATGGCTAATCGACCTAGTTTCCTGTTGGAGTTGGTGCTCGGCATGCTAAATTTTATTTTGTTTATTATAAATATGATGTATATTTTTAACGACCAGGAATCTCAACTACTATTACTCAACTACGGTTACACTGTGGGACGAGTGTCATATAATATAAATCATGTTTGGAAATATATATCCTCGAGAGATGACTTTGGGAACATTCGAAAAATTCTTCGAGAATCCGATATTAGATGCCACGATGTTCCACTCCGGTCAGCCCATAGTATTTGAGCCATAATTTTCTCATACCAACTCTGATTGTTATGAATTTCATATCTTCGAAAAACTGAGATCGAGACATACAACTTCCGTGTTGAATAATTTTCCAAATTCGAACCCGAAATATGTCCAAAATGCAAGTCAAAATTCAGATAAATAGTAATTTTGGACCCAAATATAAGAATCTCAAACTTTCTCCAAAATTCTACAATTTTCTCCAACCTTCCAAATATCAAATAACCCCTATTATATAAATGGTACATTATTCACCAAATCACAAAAAAATTAGAAAAAAAGAAGAATGAAGAAACGTAGAAGAGAGAAAGAAGATGAGAAAGAAGTAGAAGAGAAAGCAGAGGAAGAAGAAAGAAAGAAGAAGAAAGAAGAAGGAAAACAAGGAAGATGAAGCAAAGTTGAGCATGACATCCTTAAAAGATGAGGGAATTCACAAGAAAAGAGGTAAGACCAACTTGACCTAAAATTAAATTTGTTGGGTTTTGGAAGTTTGATGATAAAATATAGATATTAGCATGCTAAGGGTTGTTTATTATTGATTGCTAAGTAAAAAATTTGATTGTAGCATAAGTACCCAAGTGTGATAAATTCTAAGGGTTTATGCTAAGAGTGGGAATGATGTGATTAATGAAATGTTGAGGATGTTAACTTGAATTGAAATGTGTGAAGTTAATGTATGGTAATGTTTTGTGTAATGGTTTTTAGTATGGGAATGTTAGGGTTTACATTTGGGTGAGTTAGATTTGAGTAAGAAAGGGCAGAATCTTTGGAAATCTCTTTCGCATCGCGACGCTAAAGAGCTGTACATCGCGACGCTTCTGGACATGATAAAATGATAGCACATTTCTGGACATTGCGCGTCACGACACGCAAGGATTTGCGTCGCGACGCGTGGCATAACTCATTCCCAAAACAATTCTAAACCATCACAGCCCCACATTAGCGTGTTAGAGACCACCATTAGGGTCTCGTATTAGTTCACATGCATACATTGCATCTTATTCCAAGCATGATATACTAAGTAACGATATCACGGACTTGAATTGAGAAAGTTTAGCCTAGTTCCGAAACTCATCTCATTGTTTGTAATCTAACCAAGTTACCATTTATGGACCATTGCAGGAATCGCATTTTCCTTTGATGAAGCGATATAGCACCAGCCAGATTCCAATATGTGAGTGGACACTCTTTCTTTAAATTGATTTTCATTTTATTATTTTTAATCTCAAACTTATTTTTACGCACTTAGGGTGTTAGCCAGTTTTATTACAATTGGTTATGAAAAACTATGTTTTTAAGAAATGTTTTAGAAAAGAAATTTTAAAATCTTGTGGTTTATGATTATTAAAGGCATGGGGAAAAAACCCACCTCGGTATGTAACTTGTACAGACATGGAATTGACGGATAGAATATGTGCACATGTAGAGGACTGGGAGGACGGCGATACGTAACGCCCCCAGATCCTAGTTCAAAACTAGGGATGACAGATGCCACTAGATCTTAGTTTCAGAGCTTGGATGGTAGCATAGATCTACACCTCTAGTTCTAGTTCAGTGGCTTGGGGGATGGCGATACGTAACGCCCCAAAGTCATGGACTCCTGGCTCTAGTTAGGCGTATGGGGGGAGGGCGATACGTAACGCCCAATACGTCAAGTTTTTCATAGACATTTTAGTTTTCAGAGATTAGATTTTAGAGACAGTTTTCAGAGATCAGATTTTCAGACAACAATTTTTCAAGATACAGGTTTTCAGAACTAGATTTTTGAAGGTGAATTTTAGATAAGTTTTACAGAAAAAGTTCAGACGACGAGATTTTATTTTTGTAAAGAAATTCAGAGCTTCAAACAGAAAAATAGTTTTCATATAAAGTATTTCTTGAACTTTGGTTTTAGAACCAAATGTTTTATATCAGTATTTCAGTTTTCATCCACTCACTTAGATCGTACAACGATCTAACCCCCCACTGTCAATTTCCTTATTTTACAGGTATTCTCGGAGGACGAGCTCGGGAGGACGGATACTGATGCAGTCACTAGGGTATCTCCAGTCAGAGTCAAACAGAAGTCATGTATTAGATTTTGATTATGTGATAGTCATTGTAAAAACATATGTTCTTATGTATACAGTTATTGAAGTTGAGTTTGCATGTTAAGTTGTTAAATTTGGGCCACGGCCCCATACATAAGATATATAATTAGAGAAAAGAGTATTAGTAATGATTTTGGTTAAAGAGTCAGAGGCTCAGGGGAATGGTACGGCCTATTCCCTGCCGATAACATCTCCCGGATTGGGGATGTTATAAAGATGGTATCAGAGCCAGATTTAGAGAGTCAGTGACCACAGTGGGCAGAGTGTTGGGGCTTGGTATAGGCAGTATGTTCGGGATACCCGTATACGAGGCACTACCTCTCCAGTATCTGATCCTCGAGTACGTCCTCAAAATCCATAGACAGGTTAGTAAGCTTTCCCAGACTATTCGAATTGTATTCCTTACGAGAACAACTACGCTCTAAACCCAAGTTGAGAATTTCCATGTAGTATCCTGGCCTATCACCAGAAATTCGGAACAAGCTTTAAAACTAAATAGTAGAGATCTAAGAAGCGTTACCCTAGAGAGTGGGAAGAAAGATCTAAGAGAAAAGTAATAGAGGATGTATAGATGATTAAAGTAACCAGATAGTAAAAGAATCAGAGACACAAAGTTAGATAGTAAAAGATAATACCAGAACTTATAGTAAAGAAGAGTATAGTAAGCCTAAACAAGAGTAAAATGTCGAGTAGATCTAAGAAAAGTTTTTTCTCCTAAGCAAAATTCCTTTCATCCTCGAAAAATTCTTCCAAGCATATCCAACAACTCCTGAGCATCTTGTATAAATAGTGAATTCCCCGAATAACCAAGGATAGCCATAAGGTAGAAGAAACAAGAAATCAGGAATAGTCGTAGAGGCTTCTAATAAATGTGAGATGCCATGACAATACAGAGATTCTAGATTCCCCAAACCCAGGCCCGCAAGCAAATAAGACAAATGACGTCAAAAAAATTATTAGTTACTTTATCCCAAGTAATCCAATGGAGACAAAACCCTAAGCTATCTTGTTTCCAACCGCTTAGTCATACCAGTCAAGAAAGCCGTCCTGACAGAGCTTACCTCATACCTACCTTACATGAGAAATAGGCCCTATCATGACACAAAGTACCAGAACAATGATACCGAAACCTATCAAGACAAAAGATGTTGCCTTAGCTCCTATTAGCATAGATATAAGTGACCGTAACAAGCCCGACGAGAGTTTATCTTAAGAAATGGAACACCTTGAAAGATATATCACCTTGAAAAGAAATAAGGAAGTTTTGAGGAAGTAAAGGAAAGAACTCAATATAGTCCAAAGATCTAGACAAGTCAGCACGATGCTTGCAGTACTAGTAGAAGTCCTCAGAGTATATCAAACATAGTAGGTCCTACAGATCAGCCCAAGTCAGTAGAAATCTGTGGAAGTATAAAGAATAAGACCCGAGAGGTTTGAGATATTTAGGAAGTGACAAGAGTACCAGTATGGACAGTAGAACAGAGTGCCAAAGTTGAGATTTATAGAAAGAACAGAGAGCGGAGATTTAGGAAGTAGTTAGGAGAACGAACCAAAAATCTGTCAATGTACTAGCCTCAGTAGCAAGGCGTAGAGCAAAGAAATATGATATCCAAATAGCAAGAGGGATGTGAGAAGTAACAAGGAAATTTAGTACATTCAGGCACAAAGATAACATAATGAGGAGATAGTAGTGTATAAAATGGACAATAGTTGTGGGACCCCAAGCCATTGAGTAGTCGACCAGGTTCCTGCAGAATGAATAACGACCATTTATTCTAGAAACCATGAGTCTTGTATATTAGAATTATTCTAATGGTTTATCTCAACAAACCATGAGTCTTGTGAGACTCATATAGACACGTAGGAATTTATTGGATAAATACTGAACGACTCATTCAAAGATTCCTGATAGATGGTGCACCAATTGTTGGACAATTATGACCCATATCATAACTATTTGTACATAACATGGTGTTATTGTACAAATTAACTATGTGACAAAGGAAATTGCTCTTTTATCATTTGTAATCGGATTACCGGGATATATAAATGATAAAAGTCCATATGATTAGTTCTGGATTGATAAGATATGAGACAGTATCAATCAATGAAGGTTTAATCATTAAAACATCCCTAGTCGGAGTATTATCGATATTAGACATCGATAATGCGGAATAGACTAGTATTGCACTTGTGCGCGTTGCGGGAGGATAATGGCATAGTTCTCATATATTTGGGTATTGGATACTCATGCAAGTGTAATAGGAGGTTGTGTTTACCGATGGTATGGAAACAGCTTCGCTCTGGATAGACCCCTCAGAATTCCATTGGTAGTATGACTATGTGTCTTGGAAGTCTGAATCAGGGTAGGTGTATTTGGTCTTAACCTGAGACTTGCACCGCTAATACTTACGACAATCAATATACTTTGGTTTTGATCGTCCAGGGCTTTAACCGGTTCCGTGTACGCCTCTTCTGGGTATATTGAGAATCGTAGTGTATTGGGTGTGATGTCAAGATGGAAGTATCACTCCAGTCATAGTGGAGATGATGGTCACGTAGGATACGGAACTGGTACTCTTATGTACTGCAGTCATCAGGATAATATGACTAGGTCATGATTATCCGATTATAGAGACTAGTTACCAGAGATCCGACATGTGCTTCGTACGGCGCAGACATAATTTCAGCCCCAGGCCTAACATGTGACATCAGATATTGGATCGTAATACGCAATACTATGTATACTACGTCTGATATAGATTACATATTCCTTTAAGAATATTTCTGTAGAATTGGGTAGGCACGGTGCTTTGCTAGAAGCCAACCATGTCTTGTAAATCGGTAAAAACACAGTACTAGGTACGTACGTGTTCGGATACTCCGACGACCGGATTTACTGCCAACATATTTGGGGATCTCATGGGTCGCTTCCCGAAGATTCACCTATGATGTATGACTCGCACATAATTAATCTGGGATTAATTAATAGAGAGAGAAAATTAATCTAGGATTAATTACGGAGATATTTTATCAGTGATAAAATATTATTTAAAGAGTGAGAACGATTAATTTGGAATTAATCGATAAAATAATATATTCGATATATTAAACGAAATTAGATTTCGACACGTAATTTAAAAAATTGGATTTTAATTCGGGCGAACGAGTTAATTTAGAATTAATTCGCTAGCGACATGAATAGTAATTTTGCTAGGCATAATTATTTAATTAAATTTAATTTAATTACGTCGCAATGGAAAATTCGTTAATTCAGAATTACCGAACCCGAGCCCGGGAGTGTTTGCGGGACCACTCGCATTTAGAATCAAGTGGGGCCCATAAGTCACATCACGCGTCACATCATTAGTCATTCTTGTGATGTAAGTCACATCGAATTTGAGTGATGTGATGTATGTCACATTTGAGTGATGTGAGTAGATGGAGGGCTTAAATGCCTTGTATAATTTTTGGAAAATGTAATTGGTATTAGATTTTTGAAATCCAAATACACAACACACAACTTCATCTTCTCCCTGTCTCTCTCCTTCAACTCACGGCTTGGAGCCATTTTCTTCTCTCAAATTTCTCTCATTGCCGAGAGATACAAGAAGCTTTAGGAAGGATTTGTGGCAAAGTTTTCCAAGTGCTAGCACACTAAAGGGGTCATTAAAAGGTGATAGGGAAACCCATTCATGAGCATGGAATCCATTCACAAAGCTTGGAGCTTGGAGCACAAATGGAGAGGCATGACTGAAACACTTGGAGCAAAAATTGAGGGCTTGGCCGAGACATCCATGAAGAAATTTTGTTGTTCTTCGCATCGCAAAAGCCGATCAAAGTGAGTATTCCGCAACTTAAATTTGATGTATTCACATGTTTTCATAGCTTAATTGATCTTGGGAAGACTTAGAGAAACCCAACAATGGTATCCAGAGCCTTGATTAAGCATGAAATTGATTTAGGGTAAAATTTGGGTAAAATTGATTTGAGCATGTTTTGATGAAATTGTTTGATTGAGTATGCTTGAATGATGATAATATAGTGTTATGCATGATCAATTTGATGAAAATTGAATTGGAACAATATTTCCACAAATGTTAGGCTTGGCCGAAAGTTGGACATGCCCTAAATGTCATGGTAATTTTGTTCTTTTGATCATTGGATGAATTGAAAGACTTGGGAAATGTTGATTTAGGATTTAATTGGATTGAAATCGAAATCTTACATAAAAACCCCAAATTGTCGTGACCAATAAGCATGGAAATGATATGAATTTTTGATTGAATAATGTTGGACATGTGTTGATGATAATTAGCATGATTAATTGAGTAAATTGGTATTTTGGAAATGTTAATTTGTTTAATTAATTATGCCTACACACTTGAATTAATTAAATGGTGATATTGGGAATATTGAAATTTAATTAGTTGGGCTAAATTTGGAATTGGGCTTGAAAAGTTGTATTTGGGCTTAATGGGCTTGGTTGGGCCAAGTTTGGTATAGGTTAATTGGTTGGATCCAATTGGGCCCAAAACCATATCCATAAAGTCCAAATATAATATAATGGACCTTTAAAATTTTAATTGGGCCTAATGGGCCTAAATTGATTTTTGGCAAAAGGGTGATTCCTTATTGGGCTTTGGTTGCCAAAGTCCATGCCTTATAAATTAATTGAAAGCCCATTGGACTTTAATTAAATAGACATTGGATGTTAATTGGGCTTTGACACCCGTAATGATTAGATTTAGAATCTAAGTCGCAAAGACTCATTAATAAAGTGTAATTATTTTATTTGGAATTAAATAAAGAATTAGTATTGAATACAAATTAAATTGGATTTAATGTTGTAGTTTAATAGAATTCAAGAATTCGTACTTTGAATACTTATTCTTAAAAATGAGTTTGACTCGCGCAAATCAAATCGTTGTTTGTAAAATGGATGGTCATTAATTTCAGATTAATTAATTGGATTAGATTGATTGATAACATGCTTTGTGTGAATACATGGATGTGATGCATGAATAATGTATATCGGATGGATATTAGATGGGTGAGGGCAATTTTGGAAATTGTCGTAATAAATTTAGAATTTATTAAATTGGACCTGCGTGTCCAGCCTATTACCTCTTGATTCTTTGTATTTCTCTTCTCACATATTCCCCTCAATGTAAATGAGGTTTCTTTAGAAGTGTTATGTAATTGGGTAGAAGTAAGATTTGTGCTAGCGGGAGAGAGGAAATGAAAAGATTTGTTCTAGGAACAAGTTGTTTTAAATATCCATCCGCATATCATTATTAATTTATTTACGCGCCTTATTATGTTTTTAGAATGCATGTTAAGGGTGTATGATGAGACCTAATCAAAGATAATTAATTGGTTGCCAATTACCCGAAAAACCCTCAACATATATTAAGCATTTTTCCTTCCATTGAATGATTCATTCTCAAGATCCAAGATTGGCACTGGTTTGTTGGCCAAAGTCAAGGCCTTTGTCCATCGCGGATGTGTTTGAATCATGAAGGCTTTGTTCCATATCGCATGTCTTGTCCAAGTTGTAATTTGTTGGCCAAAGTCAAGATCACTTCTTGTCCATCGACATCGATTACGAAGCTTTCCAAGGTCAATGGGTCTCGCTTAACTGGAATCATTAAGTTTGTTGTGCCCAAGCCAAGGCTTAGTTGATTCAGAGGAAAAAGGTTAGGGAATAATTGGATTCATTGGTATATATTGGATATATGTTTCGGACTTGGATGTCCACCTACTGGATCTAGGAATTGGATGAGATCCAATTGATCTTAGAGATCTACCTAGTTAAATATCATACAGCTTGTTGGCCAAAGTCAAGGTTGTGTGTTATTTAACGGGAACCTAGCCCACTAGGAAACAAGGTTTCCCGAGTACTCAACAGAGGGTTAGAGGCTCGCCGAAAAATAGTGGAAGGCAAGTATTAATTTGTAATTTCGTTTAGATACTTGACAATAAGCGCTCATTTCAATTTTTCGTCATTAATTAATAAATATATTAGTTGGACTAATATTTAATCATTGTTTTAATTAAACAGTTGGACTGTATTCAAACTACTTCAATTTATAATTGATTATATAATTGGATTATAGTAATCAATATATTTGAATTTAAATAATTTAAATTATAGTTGATTATATAGTTAGACTATAATAATCATTATAATCAATAGTACCTGAAATCGTTGATTTGATAGTTAGACTATAGCAATCAAGATAACTGAAAGATTAGCGTTTAAAACATAAACCTGGGTAAAAATGTCTTTAAACGGCTTTAATTTTCAAATTGGGAATAAAACCTCAGGATAGTCCTGGGAACTGAGAAGTTATTCTATTTGATAGAATTACATCTCGGGCCTAAGCTCGGAGTTGATCAAATAGTAGAACATGATCTTTGGAAGATTCATCTAATGATAACTTTAGTGCTCAATCCATTATACTTGATGCAATGACTCTTTAATTCCGTCGTCAAGATTAAGGATTAGATCCTTGTATCATGAAGATGAAATTAAAGATCTTCATAAATCTATTCTTAGATCTTAGAAGTACAAATTTCACAAGGAAGCTCTTTAGATCGCGTATGTCAGAGGGTAAATCTGTCGAGCACTAGGTGTCGCAGATGATTGCTGACATCGATCAGCTAGGTTAGTTGGGCATGGGTGAGACTACCAAAGATTTGATCTTATAGTCTCTACCCAAAAGCTGGGGCAGGTTCATTGTGGACCAAGAGTAAACTCTTGGTGAGTTGTTGGCTATTCTCAAGGAAGCAGAGCCAGAGCTTCTAGAAGGGGCAAAGGCAAAATCATCACAGTCTTCTGGGAAGACAAAGGACATATCCAAAGATGTCTGCCTAAACTGTGGCAAACAGGGTCACTGGAAGCGTGACTGCCGTATGGACAAGGCAGACATGAAGTCAGTGAAGAGGGGCAAGGCTCCGGCTTCAAGTATGTTTGTCATAAACATGTTCGTTATTAGTTTCAAAATTGGATTTTTGATACTAAGTGTTGTACATAGATATGTACTGATGTGCAGAATCTACTGATTAGTAGGATACTGACTTCAGTTGAGATTGATCCTGAATGGGAAACGGGACGAGAGTCGCTGTTTTAATCGTAGAAACCTAAGTTTAGGAACTACCCTTCTGGTGTGTACCTAAATTAGGAAACTGTTATAATATACCTAGTTTGACTAGAAATATTATCTCTATATAAGAGTATAACTCGTTGCGAGTAAACCTTTATATTCTAGAACACTAAAGTGTTTTATTTTATAAAGATGATATTGAGATAAACACATTAGATGTGAATAACAGTATTTATATTTTGAATATAATTGAATCTCAAACGTATAACATGACAAACAAATAGCTCAAACTGATTTGATCAGATGAGACTTATTTATGGCATTGTTGTCTGGGACACATTAAACAAGACTTGTATATCCACACTTTTGAAGAGTGGGTACTAGGACAAATTTGATTCTATTCAAATAATGTCTACGAATCTAGTTTATTAGGCAAAGTGTCTAAAACACATTTTACTTGGTAAAAGTGCAAGTGCCACCGATCTGTTAGCCCTCGTTCATAGTGACGTAAGTGGGCCCATGTCTAGCTAGGCTAGAGGTGGATATGAACACTTCGTAAGCTTTATGGATGTGGCATCGCGTTATGTTATGTGTTTCTTGTGAAACATAAATCGGAAACTTTTTATAAATTCAAAGAGTTTCGGCACGAAGTATAAAAACAGATCGGCAAAAGTATTAAACCGTCACGGTTAGACCAAGATGGAAAAATACTTAAGCAATAAGTTTCTCAATTATATGAAGGAGTATAGTATTCTCTCATAGTGGACTTCTCCCGGAACACCTCAATTTGACGGTGTGTCCGAACTGAGAAACCGAATTTTGTTGGACATGATAAGGTTAATCATGAGTCGCTCTGAGCTACCATTTTCCTTCTAGGGATACGCAATAAAGAATGCAAAAATTATTTTGAATAAGGTTCCATGGAAATCTATTTGACAGATTTCATATTAGATATGAACAGGAAAAAAATCAGGTTTTCTCATTCCTGAAGATTTGGGAATGCTAGGCATATGTTTGGATGATACCAAACTAGAACCAAATTGGATAAGTGCTTAATTGTAGGTTATCCTACGATAACCAAAGTATAGTACTTATACAACTCACAAGAGAACAATTTATTTGTTGCTCTCCATGCGGTTTTCCTAAGAGGAATACCTATATGCAATGGTAAGTGGGAGGAAAGTAAACCTCGATGAAAATCGAAGTAATACTGTTCCAGGCACCGATTCCTTAATGGAACACAAACAGTTCATCAATGATGAAACTGTACCACAATCTTCGAATACACAAGAACCGCGTAAGTCGGAGAGAGTCAGAAAACAACCTGGGAGGTATGGGTTTCTGATCTCACCTCATAAAGATGTCAATCTTATTGAGGAAGACGAACCGACTATGTATGAGGAAATGATACAAGGTATCGACTCCCTATCATGGCAAAGTGTCATGAAATCTGAAATGGATTTCATGTATACCAACTAAGTTTGGACACTAGTTGATGTACCGGAAGGCATTGTGCCTATTGGTACTATATAAGTCTTCAAGGAAGACATACATGGATGGCAACATACCAACGTACTAAGCTAGGCTTGTAGCGAAAAGGTATCGTTATCAACATTATGTCGATTACGACGAAACCTTTTGCTCGTTGTCATGGTTAAATCCATTTGGATAATGCTTGCTGATGCTGCATGTTTCATTTTTGAAATATGGCAGCTGAACGTCAAAATCGTTTTCCTTAAACGGAAACCTTTTGGAGGATGTTTACAACATCCTGATGGTTTTGTAGTACCAAAATAGGCAAACAAGGTTTGCAAGTTAATTCGATCCATTTATGGATTAAAGCAAGCATTGTGTTCTTGGAACTATCGTTTTGATGTAATCATAATGGTATATGATTTAATTCAAAACGAAAATGATTCTTGTGTATATAAGGAGGTTAGTAGGAGCGCATGACAATGATTATCCTAAATAATGATGATATATCATTTCTTGGAAATGATATTCCCATAATTCAATCGATGAAAGCTTGGCTTTCATGAAAATTCTCCGTAGGCTACTTGGGAGAGACAACCTTTATTCTAGGAATAAGGATCTACTGGATAGATCTAAAGGTTGTTGGCACTCACCTAAGAACCCGTTCATTGAAAAATATTTACGCGACCTGGTGTCTCATATGCTTTGAGCATATGGAGTCAAAATCAGGCCAATCCAAGTGATAGTCACTGGATTGATGTTAAGAACATCCTTAAGTATCTTAGATGAACTAAGGATGCTTTCTTAAGCTATGGAGAAGGAGAACTTGAAGTGACTGGGTTCACTGCTGCAAGTTTCCAAACCGATAAAGACGATTATAAGTCGCAAAAAGGGTACTATATAGTTTGAATAACGGAACAGTGAGCTGGAAATCTTCCAAGCAAGATACTGTTACCGAACAAACAACAAAAGCGAAATATTGCTACAGCTGAGGCAGCAATAGAAGCCATTTGGATCTTAATAATCTTAATAAGATTAGGTGTAGTTCTGTTAGCAGCTGAGCTAGGCTACAGCACAGGCTAAAGAATTAATGGTCTCATCAACGATCCAAGTATATACTTCAATTATTCATCTGATTTATTCGGATCATATATCGTGGCGATGTGATGATCGAATAAATCGCATCAGATGATAACATTGCAAATCTGCTGACGAAAGCAGTTTCTCAGCAGAAGTTTGAGCGACCAGTACATAGTTCAAGTGTAGGACACTTGAGTGATTGGCTATAGGCCAAGTGGGAGATTGTTGGACAATTTTGACCCATAGCATCACTATTTATATAGAACATGGTGTTGTTGTACAAATTAACTATGTGACAAAGGAAATTGCTCTTTTATCATTTGTAATTGGATTACCGGGATATATAAATGATAAAAGTCCATATGATTAGTTCCGGATTGATAAGATATGAGACAGTATCAATCCATGAAGGTTTAAAACATCCCTAGTCGGAGTATTATCGAGATTGGACATCGATAATGCGGAATAGACTAGTATTGCAGTTGTGCGCGTTGTGGGAGCATAACGGCATAGTTCTTATATATTTGGGTATTGGATACTCATGCAAGTGTAATAGAAGGTTGTGTTTACCGATGGTACGGAAACAGCTTCACTCTGTATAGACCCCTCGGAATTCCATTGGTAGTATGACTATGTGTCTATAGAAGTCCGAATCAGGGTAGGTGTATTTGGTCTTAACCTGAGACTTGCACCGCTAATACTTACAACAATCAATATACTTTGGTTTTGGTCATCCAGGGATTTAACCGGTTCTATGTACGCGTCTTCTGGGTATATTGAGAATCGTAGTGTATTGGGTGTGATGTCAAGATGGAAGTATCACTCCAGTCATAGTGGAGATTATGGTCACGTAGGATACGGAACTGGTACTCTTATGTACTGCAGTCATCGGGATAATATGACTAGGTCATGATTATCCGATTATATAGACTAGTTACTAGAGATCCGACATGGGCTTCGTACGGGGCAGACACATTTCCAGCCCCAGGCTTAGCACATGACATCAGATACTGGATCGCAATACGTAATACTACGTATACTACGCCTGATATAGATTACATATTCCTTTAAGAATATTTCTGGAGAATTGGGTAGGCACGGTGCTTTGCTAGAAGCCAACCATGTCTTGTAAATGGTAAAAACGTAGTACTAGGTACTTACATGTTCGGATAGTCCGGCGACCGGATTTACTACCAACATATCCGGGGATCTCATGGGTCGCTTCCCGAAGATTCACCGATGACGTATTACTCGCACATAATTAATCTGGGATTAATTGATAGAGAGAGAAAATTAATCTAGGATTAATTACGGAGATATTTTATCTAGGATAAAATATTATTTAAAGAGAGAGAAAGATTAATTTGGAATTAATCGATAAAATAATATATTCGATATATTAAACGAAATTAGATTCCGACGCGGAATAAAAAAAATTGGATTTTAATTCATCGAACGAGTTAATTTAGAATTAATTCTCTAGCGACGTAAATAGTAATTTTGCTAGGCATAATTATTTAATTAAATTTGATTTAATTACGTCGCAACGGAAAATTCGTTAATTCGGAATTAGCGAACCCGAGCCCGGGAGTGTTTGCGGGACCACTCGCAATTAGAATCAAGTGGGGCCCATAAGTCACATCACGCGTCACATCATTAGTCATTCTTGTGATGTAAGTCACATCAACTTTGAGTGATGTGATGGATGTCACTTTTGAGTGATGTGAGTAGATGGAAGGCTTAAATGCCTTGTACAATTTTTGGAAAATGTAATTGGTATTATATTTTTGAAATCCAATTACACAACACACAAATTCATCTTCTCCCTCTCTCTTTCCCTCAACTCACGGCTTTGAGCCATTTTCTTCTCTCAAATTTCTCTCATGGCCGAGAGATACAAGAAGCTTTAGGAAGGATTTGTGGCAAATTTTTCAAAGTGCTAGCACACTAAAGAGGTCATTCAAAGGTGATAGGGAAACCCATTCATGAGCATGGAATCCATTCACAAAGCTTGGAGCTTGGAGCACAAATGGAGAGGCATGACCGAAACACTTGGAGCACAAATGGAGGGCTTGGCCGAGACATCCATGAAGAAATTTTTGTTGTTCTTCGCATCACAAAAGCCGATCAATGTGAGTATTCCGCAACTTAACTTTGATGTATTCACATGTTTTCATAGCTTAATTGATCTTGGGAAGACTTAGAGAAACCCAACACCAATGTCAATAGGAATCTTTACGCGTCGAATATCATATTAGCGTCTTTGACTTGAGATACCACATTGGATATGTGAGATATCCTCCATACTTTTATGGCAGTTACGTCAACGATCTTTTAATATCAGACCTCCGCATGTTCATTGGGTATGGACCGATACTTACAATATTCTGTTATATATCAAGAGAGGATCTGTCAGTCCCATGTACGGGATTTAGGTGTCCAATTTATGATTCATTGAAATCCTTGGCCGAGGTTTGATTCGGAAACGAGTTCCAAATATTTATTGAAGAATCATAAATATGTCGCGACACATGAATTATTCATAGCGGAGATTTGACATTTAATCTACATCTCTGGAATAATTCGGATAACCTATGACATAGGGATTATATATATGATTTCGACTTGGATGGTTCAACTAGATTATATGTGATCGTCGTAATTTGTGAGTGGACGAATTACGAACATGGAAATGGCTTCCGTGACAGATAAACTTGAACCTAGAGAGTCCCACAATATAAAGTGTACTCGTTGAGCACTTAGACAATTAATTATGGATAATTCGGATTATTCATAATTTACACATGCGTATTAAATCATGTGTATTTGTATGCGATGCATAATTTAGATTAGATACAGATTATTAACCTATTGAATTTTGACACGTGTTTTATTGTTATTATTAATTAATTAATTGTTAATTAATTATTAATAATGATAAATGGAAGAATATTTTAGGAATATTTTTCCATGTATTTATTTTGTCTTTTTTGTTAATTAAAATAAATAAATAAATTAATTGTTAATTAATTAATTTTAAATAAGAATATTATTTTGGAATATTCTTATAATTGACAAATTTTGATTTGTCAAGCCATGAAAATTTAACACATTAATTTAATTAAATAAAAATCAAAATAATCACATTTTAAAAAGATCAAATGTGTGACAAAATAATTGGGCCAAATATTAAAGTAATTTTGACCAAAATTCATCTAGTAATTTCGGCCATGTAGGGTTTTATTATAAAAATGAAATTGTTTCATTTGGTTAAAACTCTAATTACTTCTCATTTGTTGAGAAAAAAAAATAAAAAAATATATATATTAGGGTTAAAACAAAGCAACCAGCACCACAAAAAAAATTGAAGAAATTGGACTTGATATTAAGGTATTACTAAGTTCCTAATTTCTATTTTTATTAAGTTTTGTTTAAGCATGTATAATATATATGAGATATGTATATTGCATGCTTTAGTTAAATATGTATCTTTGATATGTATTTAAAGCACAAAACATGGTGTTGGATGTCTTTAACCTTAATAAGTTTCTTTGTTAAGCATGTGTAAATAGATTAATTAGAGAATTAATCTCAAAAATTAAATGGTCATTCTAGAGTGATATTACCACTCTAATATTTCCTAGAGTTGCTCTTGAGGCTTTATATTATGGTGATTAAATTTGGTGTAAATTAATTGGATTAATTTGGTGAATAAATTGAATTATGTTATGAAAATTGGACAAAAATATTTCTGGATCAGATCTGATTTGAGTGCCTAAAACAGAATATTTTTCATGAAAAATATGTTATTTGGATGATTTTGGATGTGTATTGGGTGGTGGATAAATTCCAGAAATTGTTCCGGAGCTAAAACGCGAGAAAACAGTGTTCATTCAGTCGCGGTTGTGAACCCAAAGAACTGGGCACTGTTCGTGCAGCCCTAGGGCTGACCGAATACTGCCTGAGTGACCAGGTTGGCCTGGTTCAGCGGTTGGTCAAATCGTTTGATCGTTTGCCCGTTACGCGTAGTACTTGTCGAAAAAAAATTTCGTAAAATAATGCGTCCTGTTTCGAAATATATTATGTTATTAAATGTTAATAAATATTATATTTATACTTATTTGGATGAATTAAAAATATTTGATATTTATCAATTTGCTTGGAAAAAATTTTAAAATGTTTAAAAATGATTTTAGTCTTCCATCGCGCCCTTCCGCATTCACTCAATCATTGCCAACCTACAAAACTAGCAAATTGATGTGAAGTGAGTTATAAAACTCATCGAGTAACCACACTCATATCAAAAAAGACAAGAATAAATATTGATAACAGTATATATAATCTTATATATAAGTTTGTCAAAAGCCTTTCAAATACTGTGTTGAAATGCATGGAAGCCTATAATTGAATAGTCATTGGAGTATGACATGGATATACAAATTTAGAACTTCAAAGAAACACTGCACTTGAACTTATATGTACTTGAACTTATACTAAAAATCTTTCAAACTTCGTACTATTCTTTACACTCTTTATATATAAAATATTTTGAAAATTCTTACATATACTGAACTTGAAACTGAGTTCATAAGGCATATTTAATACAAAACCAAACTTTAAAAAAACGGAGTCGAGAACTGTAATATCCAAATCATTTAAATTCTGAAATTAAATTTTTTTTTTATCATATATCAGAAAATGAAATATATTTGAAATATCATCAAATCAGAAAGTATAAAATTTTCTTTAAGTACCAATCTTTATACGGAAAACCTTTCGAATGTTCAAAGTTCAAGCTACATATAATTACATATGCAAATTCAGAAACATAGCTTATACAGAATCTCAAATCCTCTACATATCTATCATACACACACAACTTCAAAAAGCTTACTTATACTTATATATATACGGAAAATATTTCAAACATTAGAGCTTTCATGTATACCTTCCACGTATAAACTTCCAAGAAATGCATACAGGTGCAAATCTAAGATCTCAACTCATTTCAGTCTATAAGACATAGTGTAGCCAACAACAGAGATGTACATAACATTTATAGATAATAAGTCATCAAATAACGAATTTAAAAGTCATAAAATGTAAAGAATACATTATGAGTCATAAACAAACATAAGTACTGGTTTAAGGATACAAAGCTCGTACGAAACTCAATACCTATTTTAAAATAGGTATGTGATGAATGTCGTCCGAACGGACTCCCCAACTAACATCACTATGACATAATACTAACACATTAACCAAATTATTCACACATACATATTACAAATATATAAGTTCTGTACAGTCAGTCTCATCCATTAATAGAAATGAAAAACATAAGGTAAACGCTTTAAACTCATCTTTTGAAAATACATCATATAACTAATCTTTTAAAAAATACATTAGAAAACTAATCAAGCCTCTAATATCTGAGTCGCTTGCTCTGAACAGACAATGTATGAAAATAAACTCTCGTCGACAGATAATAATGGGTCGGTCCACTGTAGAAGGACATGACCATATACAAACACCACAATAATTTTAAAATCGTATAACAAATAAAAAACATAGTATGAGCGTCATGGCGGAAACGTATCATATCATAACATAAGCGAAGTCAAATACATCTCATTCAAAAGCAAGTGTTTTTAAAAATAAACTTTTCAAAATACCTTTTAAGAAAAATAAGAAAACAAGAGTATCCAAAATATATCATAAAACTAATCTGCTGTAAACAAAAATCAAATTCCAAAAAAATATTATCATAAATTTGTATCAGGCGTCCAAGAAATAACTCAATTGAACGAATAGATCAAGCATCTAATGTCCGAGTTGCGCGCCCTGATCGAAAATTATACGAAAGCAAGCTCGTGTCGGTAGAGAGCAATGGGTCGACCCATTTCATATGGATAGGACCCTATACAGACACCATGGCGAAATCAAAAATCATAAAACAAGGAAAAACTTAGTTTGAGCACTGTGGCGGAAATATATCATATCATATCATAAGAGAAATAAAATACATATTGTTTAAAAGTAAAATGTTTCGAAAGCAAACTATTATTCATTCATGTATTAATCAAGAGCTTCTTGTAATTTGTAAACAAAATATTTTATTTAAAATAAAAGATGTATTATTCATTCATCAATTGTTTGATTTAAATCGCATATTATAAATTATCTAGTTTTCCCTTGATTACTTATGTATCCTTAGGCTTAGTGTATGAGTGTCATACACAAGAGGATTTAGGTCTGAAGTTAGTAATCTAAAATATTCCATAGAGAGCAAACAAAATAGGTACTTTTTTGTGGTTTTTCTATAGTTGCGTTTCATTATATAAATGTATGGCGACCTTGATCTGGGATCGTTCTTGTTGTGACATGAAAATGGTGACACCTTATATTATGTGATCATATAGGACTGGACCCAGATATAAATGATTTCTTATAATATTTGTTAAATAAAGAAATTTATTTCAATCTACTAGATGGTCATATATGGATTGATTAGAATCTTGAGTGTACTATGAACTCCTACATGACAGGTTATGTCCTTTGATTTAAGGAAGTGAGGTTGGTGTAGAAATCGCGACCAATAGCTATGTACTTTGGGGACATTGTTTGATATGTAGCTGTGATATTTTACATATATATGTGGAGTTCACTCATTCTTACGATAAGTATAGGAGTATCTTTCGTAAGGTTGATTTGGTACTTGAACGATTAGAGCGCTCAAGTCTTTCTATTGCGAATATAAAAATTAATATTAATAATAGTTATGAATAAATCGTCCATTAGATAATCAATGGTACTTAATGTAAAAATAACTAGAAGGGTATAACAAATATTTTGACCCGTCTCTAATTATGAGATATTTGTGAAGGGTTAATCCGTATGTAATGACTATATTGACGGACACCGACATAGTTCGTCTTATTTTATACATCTATGGCAATGAGAGTGCGACTTTAGGTTTTAAGTGGAATAACCTAATATTAATACTTTGGAATATTTAATTAAAGAGTTTAATAAATATTTCGAGATTATTGGAGCTCGGAATTGTTGGTCCATTTGGTCCCCGTGCTAGCTCGATATACTGTAGAAAATTAAATATAATTGGATAGTCTAATTATATAGTCACAAATATTATGATTGTTAATGTGATTAATAATATATTTGTCACACAAGAAATTTTTTGTTAAATTTATATATAAATTTTTCTCTAAATAAATGATTATGAGATAATAAATTATTGGTTTTGAAAAAGGCTTGTAAATATTAAATTGTTTAATATATTATTTTTGGAAATGAGTGATTTTAAAATTCATTATTACAAGAATGGTAGTTACATCTTTTAAATTGCTAACTAATATAATGTCATTATGAAGACATTTAATAAAATATTTTGTTGTTATAAAATTGGTCTTATGACTGAAAATTTGAGGGGAAATGGGAAGGGTTTTGGTTTAGTATTTTGACAACCTAAACCCTAAGTGTAAAAAGAAATGTGATTTTCTTTGGAACTTGATAAGTGTGATTTATACCCACTTATTCCTATATTCTTAGCTTATTATTTTATTAGTTTCGTGCCATTTTACATGTTTTGTAGTTTGTTTTGTGTTTTATTAATATGAAGCTTTATATGATGGATCTTGAGGCTAACGTACGTGTATCAAAATTTACTTTTATTAGACTTTTGCTCGGGACTAGCAAAATTTTATGTTTGTAGATGTTTAATAAGTGTGATTTATACCCACTTATTCATACATTTTTAACTTATTATTTTGTTAGTTTGATGCCAGTTTACATGTTCTATAGTTTATTTTGTGTTTTATTGATAGGAAGCATTAGAGCATGCATCTTAAGGTTAATGTACGTGTTTTGGGAGCTTGAGGATGTAACGACCGGAAAATCCTGACTATGGTTACACTATGGGATAGGTGTTATATAATATAAATTATGTTGGACACATATACTTTCATAAAATGATTTTGGGAATAAACGGAAAATTCTTTGAGATTCCGATACTAGACAATACGATATTCCGCTCCGGAAAGCTTTTAGTAATCTGACCATAACTTTTCGTACAATCTCCGATTTTTATGCATTTTATAACTTTGGAAAGCTTAAACTGAGAGCTACAGCTTCTGCGTTGAATGTTTTTCCAAATTCGGACAAGAAATGGGTCAAAAATTGTAATTTCTGCAGCTGCTACAGTAACTTCGAGAATAGTCTAGATTTGGAGTGATGTGGCTCAATCATGGCCACCCATTTACATGATTAAAATCAGCCTCTTTGCCTATATAAAGGGCACTATTCCCTCATCTTCTTGAATGAAAAAACGAGAGCAACATGGAGGATTTCCTCAAAAAAAATTCGTCTTCTTTTTCAAGCCATTATGGGATGCAACAAGTAATGATTCTCAAGTTCTTATCACACAAAGTAAGCTTCTAACTCCCATTCTTTCGTTATTTATTATTTTTGGACAAATAAACTAAAGCCCCAATTTCACTTTATATATTCTAGAATTTGGAATATTTAAATTGGCTTTGAATTAGTTGATTTCATGAGCTTTTGGAAGTGTTATGATAATATTAACATGATAGGAGACCCTTGTGAGTGTATATGTTCCTTGTGCTTCAGGTGGATGAATTGGTATATAAATATTGGGTATTGATTATGTTTTTAGTATTGATATAGAAGTTAGAGAAGTACCTATAAGAGATGGTAAAATGATGATATGAGGATTGTGGAATTTTGGCTTGGGTAGTGGTTAAAACATTGTTTGAGGATGATAGTTTGATAAGGAATTGTTGAATTTGAAGTTCTATAAATTGGGTTGTGCAATGAGTTTGTGTTAGAAGGGATTATGGGAAATTTTGGGTGATGGATGAGCATGGAGGAGCAAAGCAGAATCCTGGATATCTACTTCGCGTCGCGACGCAAAAGAGATGTGTGTCGTGACGCGCAAGAGGAAAATGGGTGCACGCTTTGGGACGCCGCACGTCGCGACGCGCAAAGAGTTATGTCGCGACGCATGGCACAATTTATTTCCAAAATAGTTCAAACCATTCCAGATCCACCTTAGCGTGTTAGAGACCACCCTTAGGGTCTCGTATCAGTTCACATGAATACATTGCATCTATTCCAAGCATGATATACTAAGTAACGATATCACAGACTTGAATTGATAAAGTTTAACCTAGTTCCGAAATTCATCTAATGGTTTGTAATCTAACCAAGTTACCATTTATAGACCGTTACATGAATCACATTATCCTTCGACGAAGCGATATGGCACCGGCCAAATTCCAAAAGTGAGTGGACCTCTTTTCTCAAACTGATTTTATTTAATAGTTTTTGACGTCAGATTTACTTTTGAGCATATAGGGTGTTAGCCGGAATTTTATTACAGTTGATTTTCATATAAGGATGATTTAGAGAAGAAAGTTTTTCCAAAGCTTGATTTTTATGTTTTCGGGGCATGGGGGAAAAACCCACCCCAGTATGTAACTTGATACATTTTGGAATTGATGGTCAGAGAACATGTGCACATGTAGAGGACTGGGGGGATGACGACACGTAACGCCCCCAGATACTAGTTCAGGGCTAGGGGGACGGCGATACATAACGTCCCTAGACCCTAGTTTTAGGGTCACGTAGTAGCATGGATCAGCACTAACGGCTCTAGTTCAGTGGCTTTTGGGGACGGCGATACGTAACACCCCAAAGTCATGGATTTGCACTTCTAGCTCTATTAGGCGTATGGGGTGACGGTGATACGTAACGCCCCCATACGTCAAGTTTTTCAGAAAAATATCAGTTATCAGATACCAGTTTTTCAGAAACAGTTTCAAATTTCAGAAGTAGTTTTCAGACACAGTTTTCAGAAAATGTTTTTTTTAGAAAAGAGTATTTCCAGAAAACAACAGTTTTATAAAAAAAAACGTTCAGGAAAGATAAGTTTTATCAAGAGAATTCAAATGAGGTTTCCAGAAAAGAGTTTACATACAAGTTATTTCTCATTTGTGGTTTTAAAACCAACCGTTTTTTATTCAGCATTTTAGTTTTTATTTTAAACCGTCCACTCACTTAAATCATACAGCGATCTAACCCCCCACTCACAGTTTTCTTGTTTTACAGGCTTTCTCAGAGGACAAGCTCGGGAGGACAGATATTGTTGCAGTCACTAGGGTTTGGAGTCCACCAGTCCAAGTCAGAAAAGTGAGAGTTCAGTCTAAGTCAATTAAAGTCATGTATTAGTTCTTGGTTATGTGATAGTTAATGTAAAAGCATGTGTCATTATGTTACAGTTACTGATGTTGAGTCTGCATGTTAAGTTGTTATGCTTGGGCCACGGTCCCATACATATTATGTATAATTAGAGAACAATGTATTAATAATGGTTTATGATTGGAGAGTCAGAGGCTTATGGGGTTAGTACGGTCTATCCCTTACTAGTAGCATCTCCCGGATTGAGGATGTTACAGAGGATGCAAAGGAATCACGTAGGAAAGGCATTATGGCCGAGAAGCTGGCATCGCGATGCCACTTCTGGTGTCGTGAAGCCATTACTGTCAATAAAATCACGAAAATTCCAAAGAAGCTAGCGTCGCGACTCCTCAGACGATTTCCAACACCATAAGGAATCCATTTTCTAAATGCAGAATGACTCCCCAAACTCCCCTATAAATACATAGTGCGTCCTCAACCCTAGGGGAGAAAAAATAACACAACAAGAGAGCTCAAAATACATATTTAGAGAGATCCAATTAGGGAATTGAAAAGAAACAAAAGAATGTGAATGTGGTGACGTCTGAAAAAGAAAGGATTCGATTTGGGTTTTATCTTCTAGTTCCTTTCTTCAAACTCTTCTTATGTTCAATATGTTTATGACTTTGTCTTCATTGTTATTTTATTTAGTCATGAACTAATTTTTTTTTATTCTAGAGGATGATGTAGCATATGCTTGAACCTAAATATTTGATTTCTAATTAATTATTATGAAGTCTTAAATCAATTTATTTATATTTTCTTGTGTTTAATGTATTTGGTTTGTTGGCCATAAATTAGATGATTTCATATTTAGAATCTATCCCTCGAGAGATGGGATTTTGAATAGGATCTAGAAAATATAACCAAGGAATTTTATAGAGTTCGAGCGGCCTATAATTCCTTTGATGTCATTAACAACAAATCATAGAGTGTAATGAATTGTTAATTACTAGATTTTTATAGGGATATCGAAATTGGTAATTAATAATATTTTCACTCTGCACTCGGAAGAATGAGTAGAATAATTTAGGATTCTTGCTTATAAACTACGAAAATGAGTAATAATTTATTGGTATAACAAATAAATAGGGAATATCTAGGTGAAATCAGACTCTAGAATTTGTCTTATCCCGATCTTTCTTAATTAAAATATTTTGACTTTTCGCTTCTTTAGTTTATAATTTTAATTTAGTTTATTTTAAATGGAATTCTAAATAAAGTTAAGTTTATTAATTATATCCCTTAGCGTGAATTCGATTTTAATCCTTGTGGGTGTTATTCTCTTTATTCATCATTTACTAAAACTTGACATTGTATACATGCGGTATGATAATCTCGTAGAAGTTTTTTAGCATCGTTGCCGGGAATTGTTCAATCTTATTCACATTAATACTATAACCAAGTAACCTTAAATTTAATTTAGATTTTATTTTAATTTTATTTTATTACTTATTTATTTCTTTTTGTGCTTCTGTCAATGCGAAGATCCACAAGTCTCAAATCGCTCTTGTTTGATCCTGAAATAGAAAGAACAGCGAGGAGACTTAGGAAATAAATACGGATTGAAAAAGAACTAATAGCGGCTGACAACAAAGAGAACAGCTCGCGCCAGATTGAAATCCAAGATCGCTTTAAGCCGGTCATTGATGATAATTATTCTGAGATTGTGTACCAACCGATCAATGCCAATAATTTTAAGTTGAAACATGTACTTATCAACATAATGCAATAGAATAAATTTGTGGATTCAGCTGTAGAGGATCCCAACATTCACTTAAGGATGTTCTTGGAGATGGCGGATACCATTAAGATGAATGGAGTAACGAAAAATACCATCAAGCTGCATTTATTCCAATTCTCTTTAAGGGACAAAGCGAGGGGTTAGCCGCAATCTATACCAATAGGGAGCATCATGACTTGGGAGTATATGGCCACTTGATTTCTTGAGAAGTTCTTTCCACCCGCTAAATCAGCCCAACTAAGTACAGAGATTAACACCTTTAAGAAGTTGGAGACCGAGAACCTGTATTAGGTATGTGAGTGCTTTAAATATCTACTCAAGAGGTGTCCACAACATAATTATGAAGACTAGGTTCAGATTCGGTTATTCTAGAATGGGTTGAATGGTCTGAACATGACTATGGTTTATTCAGCCTCTAGGGGAACTCTCTTCAAGAAATCTGTTGAGGTTTTTTACGCTCTATTGGAAGAAATGGCCATTAATAATTTTCAATGGCCAAGCAAATGCTCTACCATGACAAAGGTGGCAGGTATACATAAGGTGGATCATATTGTTACACTTACAGTTCAAGTTTCATCCCTCATGACTTATATAATAACATTGACCAACCAAAGGGCTCAACCATCGATTAAAGCTGCTGCTGCGGCTAGTCTGATGTACCCAGACGGAGGAACAAGTTTTGAACAAGCCCAGTATATGAACAATTAGAATTTCAAAAACTATAGAGGTAATCTTATGTCTAACTATTATCATCTGAACTTGTCATATATGAACACAGAGAATGCCTTGAAATCTCCTCTTGGATTCAACAATCAAAAAGCTAAGCAGAAACCATCCTTCAAATACCTTATGAGCACGTTTGTTGCTAAAACTTCAGAAATATTTGAGAAGAATGAGTCGCGACTGAAAAATATTGAAATCCATATGGGAAATATGGGGGCGACGATGAAATCTTTAGAAGTCCAGATTAGGCAGGTCGTCTCTTCTATTGTAAATCAACAGAAATTTGGCATTTTTTAGCTATACCGAGGTCAACCCTAAGGATTAGTATCAAGCCATTAGCCTCATGAGTGGATTAGAGATTAGAGATGCCCCTAAGGACCAGGGAAGTCAAGATACAAATGTGTCATTTAAAAAGAAAACAATAACGAAAGAAGAGAATAGTACAACATCTTGTCCATCCTGAAGACACATTTGCCATACCTTCATCACTTTTAAGGGAAGAAGTTGGATGATCAGTTTGCCAGGTTCCAAGATATCTTTAAAAAGATCCATATCAACATCCCATTCACAAACGCGTTAGAACAAATCTCTAACTATGTAAATTTTATAAAAGAGATAATGTATAAGAAGAGGAAGCTAGCTGATTTTGAAACAATAGCACTCATAGATAAGTATAGTGCCATGATACAGAAGAAGCTCCCTCCAAAGCTGAAGGTATCTGGCAGCTTTACCATAATGTGCACTATTGGAAATCGAGACTTTGGTAAGGTGTTATGTGAGTATCAATTTATGCCTTATCCATCTATAAATAATTGAGCCTATGAGATGCGAAGCCGACCACCATCATATTACAGCTAGCAGATAAATCCTTAACCTACTCGTGAGGAATAGTAGAGGACATATTGGTTAAGGTGGATAAGTTCTACTTCCCTAATGATTTCCTTATCCTTGATATGGAAGAGGATTATGGCATCCCATCATCCTAAGGAGACCTTTCTAGTCAATCAGTAGAGCAATCATTGATGTGTAGAAAGGTGAACTGATAATGTAAATACAGAATGAAGAAATCACCTTTAGTAATTTCAAAGCCATGTCGAGTGCTCAAGATTATGAAGAATCTCGCAGGATAGACATTGTAGAGAATAGAGTTGCAATGGAAAATAACCATTTGTTAAGTATGTCTCCATGTATTCAAGCCACACATAGGGTGAACCAGTAGTCAAACAACCAACATGTATTCAAGCCACACATAGGGTTAACCAGTAGTCAAACAACCAACGAACAAAGTGGAGACATGAAAAGAAGATCCTCCGCATCCAAAATTGAAGACATTCCCAAGGCGCCGTAATAAGAGAAACTCAAGAGTCAATGCTCACGTGAAGATGATCCTTGGAAAGCTAAAAAAGAGGTTGAGTGAATTTTACCACATGCAGTCCAGAATTTCAAACGGGCTGAACATTTATAGATCTTAACCCATTGGTCGAGCCAATACCTGAACCATTAAATGATCCTGGCAGACCTTTCATAGTTTCTCTACCGCAGCTAGCCAAACAGTATTTTTTGTATCATAATTACCGATAGATAACAAAAAAGAAAGCACATGAGACTACTCGTTCCACTACATTAAAGCCACCATGACCACTTGGGTGGTTACGTCTGGCTGAAGATGTTAAACTTAGAGCTATTTGGGAGGTAACCCAAGCATTTTATTTTTAGTTTTTCAATTTTTTTGTTAAAGAGTTTGCATATTTATTTATACAGGTACTGGCGTAACCCACAGAGCCCCGTGCAATCAAATTTTGACCAGTAAGAGCCTGATTAACTCCATACATGGTATTGTTGTTCCCCACTCTTGTTTCTTTATGTTTATCTTACATTGAGGATAATGCAAGTTTTAAGTTTGGGGGTATATGCATGTTAGTGTTAGTTCTTACTATTTTTAAATAAATAATAATTTTTTTATCATACGTAGTAAAGCATATGTCCAAAAGATGAATTATATTTTCTTTAGGATGAAATCTTAGAAATGTTAAGTGCTTAATTGACTCTTATCTAATGCCTTGAGTATGTGATCTAGGTTAGACTCGTAAGCACTTAAAAGTAGGTTTTTACGGTAAGAACCTAGGTAGTTGACAAAGTGATGAGTTCAAGAAATTATTTGAATATAAATGACCGTTTGCTTAGATATATATCTCTTTTTGAAATTATTTATGTTATATGGTATGGCTCGTGTAAAAAAAAGAAAAAGAAGTTTTAAAAAAAAAAGAAAAAATACTTGAGGAAAAAATAGATATGCCTCTTACAACCGATAAGCGTGAAGCTACCCATGGCCGAGTGTTATGACCACCATGAGGAGAAATGGTACCTTAAAGGGTATGTGAGTCAAAAGATTAAGAAAAAGATATGTCATATCATATCGAGCTTAATGGGCAAATACATAATATTTTTTTGAGATATCTAGGTTGGTCTGGCCCATTGAATGCCAAATTTTGAGATGAATCACCCAGTTGACTTAGCGAACTATGACCAGACCTTTACAGACACACCTAGTGAGTTTGGCTTAGATGATTTATTCAAAAACTTGGATTTGGGTTATGTTTGGTAATCTGATGGTTATTAGATTTCATTAATATCTATTCTTTGAGGATAATATTATGTGCAACTACCTGGACTATTTTATGAGTTTTATTATTTTTGCATGATTGTATGTGCATGTAAATGACATTTGTTGGTGTCGTAGTTGTAAGCCCTCACGAGACTATAACACGTCCACTAGGGTCGTCTATGGGTTTAAAGGCTTATTGCATACGATAATGGCAATAGTGATCCCTTCTAAAGTGGCCTAGTTAATTTAGTTATTTTTTGTTTGTTTACTTTTACTTAGTTTTTATTTAGTCTTTTGCTTGGGACTAGCAAAATCTTAAGTTTGTGGGTATTTGATAAGTGTGATTTATACCTACTTATTCATATATTATTAGCTTATTATTTTGTCAATTTCATGCCATTTTACGTTTTCTGTAGATTTTTATGTATTTTATTGATATGAAATATTAGAGCATGGATCTTGAGGCTAACATACGTGTTTTGGGAGCTTACGGATGCTAAGGAATCACGCAGGAAAGGAAAAATATGCAAAACAAGATATTCTGGACAAGAAGTTGGCATCGCAACGCCAGAAGTGGCATCGCAACACCATTACCGTCAATAAAAACACCAGAATTCCAAATAAGCTAGCGTCGCTTCTCCTTGGATGATTTTTAGCACCATAAGGAATCTATTTTCTACATGCAGAATGACTCCCCTATAAAAAACATAGTGCGTCGTAAACCCTTGGGGAAAAAGAGACACCAAGAGAGTTCAAAACACATAATTTAGAGAGATCTAATGAGGGAATTGAAGAGCGACAAAAAAGGCGAATATGGTGTCGTCTAAAGACAAATGGATTCGATTCGAGATTTATCTTCTAATTTATTCTTCAAACTCTTATGGTGTTTAATTTGGTCGTGACTTCATCTTCGTTGATATTTTATTTAGTCATGAACCAATTTTCTTATTCTAGAGGATGATTTAGTATATACTTGAATCTATGTGTTTGAAAGCTAATTAATTATTATGAAGTTTTAAATCGGTTTATTTATATTCTATTGTGTTTAATGCTTCAGATTTTCTAGCCACAAATTAGATGATTTCAAATCAGTAGTGTAGGGCTCAGAATCTTACCTTGAGGTCTTGGGTTCGAATCCAGGGAGTGTGTTTCATGTAAGACCATGGGATAGTCGGGGGTTTTACTGTTGGATAGTTATAACCCATAGCGTCACTATTTTTACAGATCATGGTGTTGTTGTACAAATTAACTATGTGACAAGGAGATTGCGCTCTTATCATTTGTGATTAGATCACCTAGATGTATAAATGATAGGAGGTCCCTATGATTAGTTCCTAGATTGAGATGATATGAGACAGTATCAGTCCTCGAAGTTTTAATCATTAAATATCCCTAGTCGTAGTATTGTCGAGACTGGACATCGATAATGCGGAATAGACTAGTATTGCACTTGTGCGCGTTGTGGGAGCACAACGACATAGTTCTCATATATTTAAGTATTGGATACTTATGCAAGTGTGATAGGAGGTTGTGTTTACCTATGGTGCGGAAACAGCTTCGCTCTGGATAGACCCCTCGGAATTCCATTGGTAGTATGACTATGTGTCTATGGAGGACCGATATCAGGGTAGATGTATTTGGTCTTAACCTAAGACTTGCATCGCTAATACTTGCGACAATCGGTATGCTTTAGTTTTGGTCGTCTAGGGCTTTAACCGGTTCTGTGTACGCCTCTGCTGGGTATATTGAGAATCGTAGTGTATTGGGTGTGATGTCAAGACAGAAGTATCACTCCAGTCATAGTGGAGATGATGTCACGTAGGATACGGAACTAGTGATCTTAAGTACTGCAGTCATCGGGATGATATGACTAGGTCATGTTCATCCGATTATAGAGACTAGTTACCAGACATCCGACATGTGCTTCGTACGGGGCAGACACATTCCAGCCCCAGGCCTAGCACGTGACATTCGATACTAGATCGCAATACGCAATACTACGTATACTACGCCTGACATAGATTATATATTCCAGTAAGAATATTTCTGGAGAATTGGGTAGGCACGGTGCTTTGCTAGAAGCCAACCATGTCTTGTAAATCGGTAAGCACGTGGTACGAGGTACGCAAGTATTCGGATAATCTGATGACCGTATTTACTGCCAACATATCCAGGGATCTCTTGGGTCGCTTCCCAAAGATTCACCGATGACAGTTGATTTAAATTAGAATTAATCTGGGATTAATTAAGAGAGAGAATTAATCTGGGATTAATTAAGATGGAGAAAATTAATCTGGGATTAATTGAGGTATTATTTAATCTGGGATTAAATGTGTTCGGAAGAGAGAGAACGCGATTAATTTGGAATTAATCGGTAGAATAAATTTAATAGTTAAATTTGATTTTTCTATTTAATTTATTCGTATGGGCTAAAATTAATATATCGATATATTAATATGAATTGGATTTCGTTACGAAATTAAAGTCGGACTTTAATATGAACGAACGAATTAATTCGTAAACGACGTTTGTAATATGTTTGCGAGGAATCGTTATTTAATTAAATTAGATTTAATTATTTAGCGACGAAAGTTCATTTAATCGGATTAAACGGATCCGAGCCGCGGAAAATGTTCGTAGAGACATTTTGAATTTTGAATTCAAAATGGTGGGGCCCACTTCACACATATCACACATGTGAAGTGGTGGTTGGAAAGTGGTTGGCATTTATGCCAAAACCACTTACTTTCCAACCACTTGGTTTAGGTGAAACCAAATTACCCCAACTACATGGTTTTGGGTAAAAGGGTAAAACCCTTTAACAAAACCAAAAAGCCTTCTCTCTCTCTACACACTTCACACTTGTAACACATTTTGGAAAATGAAAAACCCTAATACTCTCACCATGGGCGTGAACTAGGCTTCCCCCTCTCTTTGATTTTGTTGCAAAATCAACAAAGCTATCACTTGGAGAAATAAACTAAGGTGATAGGGAAACTACTTCAAGAGTTGGAATCATCACTTAAAGCTTGGATCTTGGAGATCTCTTCTCAAAATTTTAAAGCTCAAATCCATTCATTGTAAGTATATTCCGCAACTTATTTTGAATTTATGAACACCTTTACATGCTTATTAGATCCTTGGCATGTTCTATGAACACTAACAATGGTATCAAGAGCCAATTTTAAGCATGAAAATTTTAGGGTTCATGAGACTAAAATTTGGGGCTTTTATGTTTTGAACATGATTTCTTCAAATTGATGATTTGAGCATGCTTAGATTATGTTAACTTAGAGTTGTGCATGATTAGATTTGAAATAAATTGATTGGATCAAAAATTAAAAAAATCTTAGCATGGCCGAATATGACTAGGCAGTGGACTGTAGTTTTTTTGATTTTTGTAACATGAAATGATGTGTTTAAATGCATGTTTAAATGTTGATTGTTGGTTTGATTGGATTGGAATCAAATTCAATAAAGTTTATGTTAAAATCAAAGAGCATGTTGAGCATGAAATGATGAATTTAGGATTCAATTTGTGTTGAGCATGAAATGATGTGTTTTGGCTTCAATTTGTGTTGATCATGAATTGATGGATTAAGAATGATTAATTAAGTTAATTGGTATTTTGGAAATATTGAGTTTAATTAATTAATCATGGCTAATACACTTTAATTAAAATAATTGTGATATTTGGAATATTATAATTATGTTAATAAGCCATTAATTATAAATTGGGCTAAAAGTGTGTATTTGGGCTTAATAGGCTTGGTTTAACTAAGTTTGGTTTTGGACTTTTGGATTGGATCCAATTGGGCCCAAAACCAATTCCATAAAGTCCAAATATATCACTGGACCCTTTAAAGAATCAAATTGGGCCTAATGGGCCTAAATTAATTTGTAGGCAATAGGGTGATTCCTATTGGGCCTTGACATTTTTGGTTTGACCCATTATGGCCAAAGCCCATGCATTAAGAATTAATTAAAAGCCCATTGGACCTTAATTAAAATGACATTGGATGTTATTGGGCCTTTGAGACCCATTAAGATTGGATTTGGAATCCAAGTCTTGAAGGCAAATAAATAAGTGTAAATATTTAATTTGGAATTAAATTGGAATTAGTATTGAATACAAATAAATTGGATTTAAAGTTGTAGTTCAATATAATTCAAGAATACTTACTTTGAGTATTTATTCTTAAACGAGTTTGACTCGCGCAAATCAAATCGTTGTTTGAACATTGGATGATCATTAATTCAAAGATTAATTAATTGGATTAGATTGATTGAGTAACATGATTTGTATGAATACATGAATGTGTTGTATGAATAAAGTATATCGGATGGATATTAGAAGGGCGAGGGCAATTTTGGAAATTGTAATAAATTTAGAATTTATTTAAATTGGACCTGCGTCTCCAGCCTTTTATCTCTTTTCTCATTGTATTTGTCTTCTCACCTATTCCCCTCAATGTAAATGAGGTTTCTTTATTGTATTAAGTAATTGGGTAGAAGTTAGAATAGTTCTAGCCGGGGAGAGGAAATGGAGTGATTTGTTCAAGGAACAATTTGTGAGATATCCATCCGCATATCATTATTAATTTATTTATTTATACGCACTTTATTATGTGTTTAGAATGCATGTTTACGAGTGTATGATGATGAGACCTAATCAAAGATAATAAATTGGTTGCCAATTTGCACGCGAAAAACCCTTAAAACATATTAAGCGTTTTTCCTTCCGTTGAGTGATTCTTACTCAAGATCCAAAGTTGGTATTGGTTTGTTGGCCAAAGTCAAGACCTTTGTCAATTGAGGATGTGTTTGAATCATGAGAGTTTTGTTCCATATCGGTGTCTTGTCTAAGTCGTGATTTTTTGGCCAAAGTCAATATCACTTCTTGTCCATCGACATTGATTACGAAGCTTTCCATGTCAATGGGTTCCGCTTAATTGGGATCATTAAGTTTGTTGTGCCAAAGCCAAGGCTTAGTTGATTCAGTGGGAAAATGTTAGGTAATATATTTGATATATTGGCATATATAAGATATATGTTTCGGACTTGGATGTCCACCTACTGGATCTAGGAATTGGATGGGATCCAATTGATCTTAGAGATCTACCTAGTTAAGTATTATACAATTTGTTGGCCAAAGTCAAGATTGGGTGTTATTTAACGGGATCCTAGCCCACTAGGAAACTAGGTTTCCCGAGTACTCCACAAAGGGTTAGAGGCTCGCCGAAAAATAGTGGGAGGCAAGAATTAAATTTGCAATATTCGTTTAGATACTTGCCATACGCGCCAATCAAATATCATTCGTCAAATAAATTAAATGTTAGTTGGACTAATATTTAATAGTTGTTTTAATTTAACAGTTAGACTGTATTCAAACTACTTCATTTATAGTTGATTATATAATTGGATTATAATAATCAATATATATTTGAATTTTACCCTTCAATTATAGTTGATTATATAATTGGATTATAGTAATCAATATATTTGAATTTCACCAATCATTTATAATGATTATATAATTGGATTATAGTAATCAATATATATTTGATTTAAACCAATAAAATTGTAATAAGTTATATAGTTAGACTATAGTAATCATTACATTAGATTGTACCTGAAATCGTTGATTTAATAGTTGGACTATTAGAATCAAGATTAAATTGAAAGATTAGTGTTTAAAACATTATCCTTGGGAAAATGTGTTTAGATGACTTTAATTTTCAAATTGGGAATAAATTTCAGGATAGTCCTGAAACTAAGAAGTTATTTTATTTGATAAAATAACATCTTAGGCCTAAGCCCGGAGTTAAGGAAATAGTAGAGCATGATCTTTGGAAGATTCATGTCATGATAACTTTAATGTTTAATCCATTATGCTTGCCATAAAGACTCCTTAATTTCCTAATCAGAACTAAGGATTAGATCCTTAAAGTATGATGAAGAAATTGAAGGATCTTCATAGATCTATTCTTAGATCTTATAAGTATTAAATTGCAATTAATAACTCTTGGAGAGTTAATGGCCATTCTCAAGGAGATAAAGCCAAAGTTTGCAATAAGGCAAGTAGCACAAGGCGCACCTTACTTCGATATTCTAGAAACCCAAGGCTTGGCCAAAGGCTTCTGGGATATAGAAAAGGGCAAAGGCAAAATCATTATTGTCTTCTAGGAAGACAAAAGACATATCCTAAGATGTCTGCTTAAACTGTTGCAAATGGGATCACTGAAGCGTGACTGCCGTATGGACAAAGCAGACATGAAGGAATTGAAGAAGGGCAAGGCTCTGACTTCAAATATGTTTGTCATAAATATGTTCACTACTAGTATTAAAATTTGATTTTAAATACTAAGTGTGATACATAAATATCCATTGATGTGCTGAATCTGCTATGAACAGGATACTGACTTCAATTGAGATTAATCTGCGAATAGGAAACGGGACGAAAGTCGCTGTTTTACCATAGATACCTAAGTTTAGGAACTACCCTTCGGGTGTGTACTTAAATTAGGAAACCGTTGTAATGTAACTAGTTTGACTAGAGATATTATCTCTATATCGAGTACAACTCGTTTCGAGTATACCTTTATATTCTAGAACACTAAAGTGTTTTATTTTATAAAGATGATATTGAGATAAACACATTATATGTGAATAACAGTATTTATATTTTGAATATAAATAAATCTCAAACATATAACATGACAAACAAATAGCTCAAACTGATTTGATCAGATGAGACTTATTTGTGGCAGTGTTGTCTGGAACACAATTAAACAAGACTCGTATATCCACACTTTTTTTAGAGTGGATACTAGGACGGATTTGATTCCATTCAAATGAGTCTACGAATCTAGTTTATTGGGCAAAGTGCCTAAAACACCTTTACTTGGTAAAAGTATAAGTTCCACCGATCTATTAGCCCTTGTTCATATTGACGTAAGTGTGCCCATGTCTAGCTAGGCTAAAGGTAGATATGAATATTTCGTGACCTTTACGGATGTGGCATCGCGTTATGGTTGTGTTTCTTTTGAAGAACATAAATCGAAACTTTTAGAGTTTCGATACGAAATAGAAGAACAGATCGGCTAAAGTATTAAAACATCACGGTTTGACCATGATGAAAATACTTAAGCAATAAGTTTCTCATATACTTGAAAGATTATAGTATTCTTTCATTGAGGACTCCTCCCGGAACACGTCAATTTGACGGTGTGTCCGAACGGAGAAATCGAATTTTGTTGGACATGATAAGGTTAATCATGAGTCGCTCTGAGCTACCATTTTCCTTCAAAAGGGATAAGCATTAACAGTGCAATACTTATTTTGAATAAGGTTCCATGAAAATCTGTTTGAAAGATTTCATATTAGATATGAACAGGAAAGAAACTGGGTTTCTCACTCCTGAAGATTTGGGATGCTAGGCATATGTTTGGATGATACCAAACAAGAACCCAAATTGGACAAGTGCCAATTGTAGGTTATCCTAGGGAAACCAAAGTATAGTACTTATACATCTCGCAAGAGAACAATTTCAATTGTTGCTCGCCATGCGGTTTTTCTAAAAGGAATACCGTTATGCAGTGGTAAGTGGGAGGATAGTAAAACTCGATGAAAATCAGAGTAATACTATTCAAAGCACCAAGTCCTTAATGGAACACAAACAGTTCATCAAGGATGAAACTGTACCAGTAATCTTCTAATACACAAGAACCGCGTAGATCGGAGAGAGTCAGAAAACAACATGGGTATGGGTTTCTGATCTCACCTCAGAAAGATGTCAATCTTATTGAGGAATACGAACTGACTACGTATGATGAAGTGATACAAGGTATCGACTCCCTATTATGGCAAAGTGCCATGAGTCCAAAATGGATTCCATGTATATCAACTATGTTTGGACACTAGTTGTTGTACCGCAAGGCATTGTGCCTATTGGTACTATACAGGTCTTCAAGGAAGACATACGTGGATGGCAGCATACCAACATACTAAGCTGGGCTTGTAGCGGAAAGGTATCGTTATCAACATTGTGTTGATTACAACGAGATATTTTACATGTTGCCACGTTAAATCCATTTGGATAATGCTTACTGATTCTGCATGTTTCAATTATGAAATATGGTAGTTGAACGGGAAAATCGCTTTCCTGAAAAGGAAACCTTTTTGGAGGATGTTTACAACATCCTGGCGGCTTTGTCGTACAAAAACTAGCAAACAAGGTTTGCAGGTTATTCGATCCATAGAGGGATTAAAGTAAGCATTACGTTCTTTGGTTGCCAAAGTCCATGCCTTATAAATTAATTGAAAGCCCATTGGACTTTAATTAAATTGACATTGGATGTTAATTGGGCTTTGAGACCCGTAATGAGTAGATTTAGAATTTAAGTCACAAAGGCTCATTAATAAAGTGTAATTATTTAATTTGGAATTAAATAAAGTATTAGTATTGAATACGAATTAAATTGAATTTAATATTATAGTTTAATATAATTCAAGAATTCGTACTTTGAGTACTTATTCTTAAAAGAGTTGGACTCGCGCAAATCAAATCGTTGTTTGAACATTGGATGGTCATTAATTAAAGATTAATTAATTGGATTAGATTGATTGATAACATGTTTTGTGTGAATACATGGATGTGATGGATGAATAATAGATATCAGATGGATATTAGATGGGTGAGGGCAATTTTGGAAATTGTTGTAATAAATTTAGAATTTATTAAATTGGACCTGCGTGTCCAGCCTATTACCTCTTGAATCTTTGTATTTCTCTTCTCACCTATTCCCCTCAATGTAAATGAGGTTTCTTTAGAAGTGTTATGTAATTGGGTAGAAGTAAGAATATTGCTAGCAGGAGAGAGGAAAGCGAGAGATTTGTTCTAGGAACAATTTGTGAGATATCCATCCGCATATCATTATTAATTTATTTATCGCGCCTTATTATGCTTTTAGAATGCATGTTTAAGGGTGTATGATGAGACCTAATCAAAGATAATTAATTGGTTGCCAATTACGTGAAAAACCTTAAATAAATATTAAGCGCTTTCCTTCCATTGAATGATTCTCTCTCAAGATCCAAGATTGGCACTGGTTTGTTGGCCAAAGTCAAGACATTTGTCCATCACGAATGTGTTTGAATCATGAAGGCTTTGTTCCATATCGCATGTCTTGTCCAAGTTGTGATTTGTTGGCCAAAGTCAATATCACTTCTTGCCCATCGACATCGATTACGAAGCTTTCCAAAGTCAATGGGTCCCGCTTAACTGGAATCATTAAGCTTGTTGTGCCAAAGCCAAGGCTTACTTGATTCAGAGGAAAAATGTCAGGGAATATATTGGATATATTGGCATATATTAGATATATGTTTCGGACTTGGATGTCCACCTACTGGATCTAGGAATTGGATGAGATCCAATTGATCTTAGAGATCTACCTAGTTAAGTTTCATACAACTTGTTGGCCAAAGTCAAGGTTGTGTGTTATTTAACGGGATCCTAGCCCACTAGGAAACTAGGTTTCCCAAGTACTCAGCATAGGGTTAGAGGCTCGCCGAAAAATAGTGGGAGGCAAGTATTAAATTTGCAATTTCGTTTAGATACTTGCCAATACGCGTTCATTTCATTTTTTGTCATTACATAAATATATATTAGTTGGACTAATATTTAATTGTTGTTTTAACTTAAACAGTTGGACTGTATTCAAACTACTTCAAGTTATATTTGATTATATAATTGGATTATAGTAATCAATATATTTGAATTTAACCAATCAAATTATAATTGATTATATAGTTAGACTATAGTAATCATTATATTTATTGTACCCAAAATCGTTGATTAGATAGTTGGACTATTGGAATCAAGATACCTAAAAGATTAGTGTTTAAAACAAAATCCTGGGTGAAAATGTCTTTAAACGGCTTTAATTTTCAAATTGGGAATAGAACCTCATGATAGTCCTGGGAACAGAGAAGTTATTCTATTTGATAGAGAAACATCTCGGGCCTGAGCCCGGAGTTGAGCAAATAGTGGAGCATGAGTTTTGAAAGACTCATGGTGATGATAACTTTAGTGCTCAATCCTTTATGCTTAATGCAATAACACTTTAATTTGGTCATCAATATTAAGCATTAGATCCTTGTACCATGATGATGAAATTAAAGATCTTCATAGATCTATTCTTAGATCTTAGAAGTACTAATTGCAAAAGCTCTTTCGCTCGTATATATCAGAGGGTACATCTGTCGAACACTAGGTGTCGCAGATGATTGCTGACATCGATCAGCTAGGTTAGCTGGGTATTACCTACGTGGCCGAGACTACCAAAGATTTGATCTTATAGTCTCTACCCGTAAGCTGGGGCAGGTTCATAATGAACCAAGAGAAAACTCTTGGAGAGTTGACGGCTATGCTCAAGGAGGCAGAGTCAGAGCTTCTAAAAGGGGCAAAGGCAAAATCATCACAGTCTTCTAGGAAGACAAATGACATATCCCAAGATGTCTGCCTTAAATGTGGCAAACGGGGTAACTATAGCATGACTGCCGTATGGACAAGGCAGACATGAAGGAAGTGAAGGCGGTGCAAGGCTCCGGCTTCAAGTATATATGTCATAAACATGTTCACTATTAGTTTCAAAATTGGATTTTTGATACTCAGTATTGTACATAAATATGTACTGATGTGCGAGATCTGCTGATAAGCATGAGACTGGCTTTAGTTGAGATCGACCTGCGAGTCGAAAACGGGACGAAAGTCACTGTTTTAACCGTAGAATCCTAAGTTTAGGAACTACCCTTCGGGTATGTACTTAAATTAGGAAACTGTTATAATGTACCTAGTTTGACTAGAAACATTATCTATATATCTAAGTTTAACCCGTTGCGGGTATACCTTTATATTCTAGAACACTAAGTGTTTTATTTTATAAAGATGATATTGAGATAAACACATTAGATGTGAATAACAGTATTTATATTTTGAATATAAATAAATCTCAAACGTATAACATGACAAACAAATAGCTCAAACTGAATTAATCAGTTGAGACTTATAAGTGGCATTGTTGTCTGGGACACATTAACAAGACTCATATATCCACACTTTCGAAGAGTGGGTACTAGGACAATTTGATTCTAATCAAATGATGTCTACGAATCTAGTTTATTAGGCAAAGTGCCTAAAACACCTTTTACTTGGTAAAAGTACAAGTGCCATCGATCTGTTAGCCCTCGTTCATAGCGACATAAGTGGGCCCATATCTAGCTAGGCTAGAGGTGGATATGAATACTTCATAACCTTTACGGATGTGGCATCGCGTTATGGTTATGTGTATCTTATTGAAACACGAATCAGAAACTTTTTATAAATTCAAAGCGTTTCGAGACGAAGTATAAAAACAGACCGGCAAGAGTATTAAAACATCACGATTGGACTGTGATGAAAATACTTAAGCAATAATTTTCTCAATTACTTGAAAGAGTATAGTATTCTTTCACAGTGGACTCCTCCCGGAACACCTCAATTTGACGGTGTGCCCGAACAGAGAAACCGAATTTTGTTGGACATGATAAGGTTAATTATGAGTCGCTCTATGCTACCATTTTCCTTCTGGGGATACGCATTAAACAGTGCAATAATTATTTTGAATAAGGTTCTATAAAAATCTGTTTGACAGATTTCATACTAGATATGAACAGGAAAGAAACCGGGTTTTCTCATTCCTGAAGATTTGGGAATGCTAGGCATATGTTTGGATGATACAAAACTATAACCCAAATCGGATAAGTGCCTAATTTGTAGGTTATCCTAGGGTAACCAAAGTATAGTAATTATACAACTCACAAGAGAAAAATGTAATTCTTGCTCTCCATGCGGTTTTCCTAAGAGGAATACCTATATGCAGTGGTAAGTGGGAGGAAAGTAAACCTCGATGAAAATCGGAGTAATACTATTCCATGCACCGATTCCTTAATGGAACATAAAAAATTCATCATGGATGAAATTGTACGATAATCTTCGAATACACAAGAACCCCGTAAGTCGAAGAGGGTCAGAAAACAACCTGAGAGGTATGGGTTTCTGATTTCACCTCATGAAGATGTCAATCTTATTGAGGAAGACAAACTGGCTACGTATAAAGAAGTGATACAAGGTATCGACTCCATATTATGGCAAAATGCCATGATATCCGAAATGGATTCCATGTATAGCAACCAAATTTAGACAATGGTTGTTGTACCGAAAGGCATTGTGCCTATAGGTACTATATAAGTCTTCAAGGAAGACAAACATGGATGGCAATATACAAACGTACATAGCCAGGCTTGTAGTGAAAAGGTATCGCTATCAACATTGTGTTGATTACGATGAAACATTTTACCTGTTGCCATGATTAAATCCATTTGGATAATGCTTGCTAATGCTGCATGTTTCATTTATGAAATGTGGCAGCTGAACGTCAAAACCGCTTTCCTTAAACGGAAACCTTTTTGGAGGATGTTTACAACATCCTGACGGTTTTGTCGTACCTTAACAAGCAAACAAGGTTTGCAAGTTAATTCAATCCATTTATGGATTGAAGCAAGCATTACGTTCTTGGAACTAACGTTTTGATAAGATCATAATGGTATATGATTTAAATCAAAATGAAAATGATTCTTGTGTATATAAGAAGGTTAGTGGGAGCGCACTGACAATGATTTTCCTATATAATTATGACATGTCTTTTCTTGGAAATGACATTCCTATAATACAATCGGTGAAAGCTTGGCTTTCATTAAAATTCTCCGTAGAATACTTGGGAGAGACAACCTTTATTCTAGTAATAAGAATCTATTGGGATAGATCTAAATGTTGTTGGCACTCTCTGAGTACTCGTACATTGAAAAATATGTATGCGACCTGGTGTCTCATATACTTTGAGCATATGGAGTCACAATCAGGCCAATCCAAGTAATAGTCACTGGATTGATGTTAAGAACATCCTTACGTATCTTAGATGATCTAAGGATGCTTTCTTAAGCTATGGAGAAGGAGAACTTGAAGTGACTGGGTTCATAGTTCCAAGTTTCCAAACTGACAATAACGACTGTAAGTCGTAATAAGGGTACTATATAGTTTGAATAACGGAACAGTGAGTTGGAAATCTTCCAAGCAAGATATTGCTGCCGAAAAAAAAAATGGAATATTGCTGCAGCTGAGGCAGCAATAGAAGCACTTTAGATCTATTTAATCCTAATTGGATTAGGAGTAGTTCTGTTAACAGCTGAGCTAGGCTATATCACAGGCTAAAGAATTAATGGTCTCATCAACGATCCAAGTATATATTTCACCTATTCATCTGATTCGTTCAGATCATGCATCGTGGCGATGTGATGATCGTATAAATCACATCAGATGATAACCTTGCAAATCCACTGACGAAAGATGTTTCTCAGCAGAAATTTGAGCGACCCATACATAGTTCAAGTATAGGACACTTGAGTGATTGGCTATAGGCCAAGTGGGAGATTGTTGGACAATTATGACCCATAGCATCACTATTTGAACAGAACATGGTGTTGTTGTACAAATTAACTATGTGACAAAGGAAATTGCTCTTTTATCATTTGTAATTTGATTACCGGGATATATAAATGATAAAAGTCCATATGATTAGTTCCGGATTAATAAGATATGAGACATAATTAATCCACTAAGGTTTAATCATTAAATATCCCTAGTCGTAGTATTATCGAAACTATACATCGATAATGCGGAATAGACTAGTATTGCACTTGTGCGCGTTGTGGGAGCATAACGGCATAGTTCTCATATATTTAAGTATTGGATACTTATGCAAGTGTGATAGGAGGTTGTGTTTACCGATGGTATGGAAACAGCTTCGCTCTGGATAGACCCCTCGGAATCCCATTGGTAGTATGACTATGTGTCTATGAGAGTCCGAATCAGGGTATGTGTATTTGGTCTTAACCTGAGACTTGCATCGCTAATACTTGCGACAATCAATATACTTTGGTTTTGGTCATCCGGGGCTTTAACAGGTTCTGTGTAGGCCTCTTCTGGGTATATTGAGAATCGTAGTGTATTGGGTGTGATGTCAAGATGGAAGTATCACTCCAGTCATATGGAGATGATGATCACGCAGGATACGGAACTAGTACTCTTATGTACTGCAATCATCGGGATAATATGACTAGGCCATGTTTATCCGATTATAGAGACCAGTTACCAGAGATCCGATATATGCTTCGTACGGGGCAGACACAATTCCAGCCTCAGGCCTTGCATGTGACATCTGATACTGGATCGCAATACGCAATACTACGTATACTACACCTAATACAGATTATATATTCCATTAAGAATATTTCTGGAGAATTGGGTAGGCACGGTGCTTTGCTAAAAGCCAACCATGTCTTGTAAATTGGTAAGAACGTGGTACTAGGTACGCACGTATTCGGATATTCCGATGACCGGATTTACTGCCAACATATCTAGGGATCTCATACGTCGCTTCCCGAAGATTCACCGATGACGTATGACTCGACCATAATTAATCTAGGATTAATTATAACAGAGAGAAAATTAATCTAGGATTAATTGCAGAGAAATTTTATCTGGGATAAAATACTTTTTAGAGAGAGAGAACGATTAATTTGGAATTAATCGATAAAATAATATATTCGATATATTAAATGAGATTAGATTTCGACGCGGAATTAAAATTAGATTTTAATTCGGGCGAACGAGTTAATTTAGAATTAATTCGCTAGCGACGTGTATAGTAATTTTGCTAGGCATAATTATTTAATTAAATTTGAATTAATTACGTCGCAACGGAAAATTCGTTAATTTGGAATTAACGAACCTGAGCCATAGTGGAGTTTCGAGTTGAGATTATTCGACGTAAATTTGGAATTGACAAGTGGTGGGACCCACTTGACTTACATCACACTTGTGACTAGTGATGGAAGTTGTTGTTGGAAGAGTGTAAAACTTGCTTTACTTGTTTCTCACTCAATGCAATCTCAACACACTTTGTAATTGTTTATTCATTTTTGTTGAATGACTAATACCAAATCTTGGATTTGGTATATCATGATTTGAGTTTTGGAAATCAAATACACTTAACACAAAAATTGAAAAAAACTTCTCTCTCTCCCAAGGCCTAAAGCCGAAACCTCATTTCCTCTATCCCTTGGAATTGTCGTGAGCCTAGGGCTCATTGTTCTTGATTTTGTTTCAAAGTCATGGATGCTACCACACCAAAGGATTCTTACAAAGGTGATAGGGAAACCAATCCTTGAGCTTGGAATCAACACTCAAAGCTTGGAGCTTGAAGATCAACACAAGGAGGGCTTGGCCGAAACTCAAGGAGGAAAGGTTTTGTTGTCTACACTTCCACTTAGCCGATCAAAGTGAGTATTTCCGCTACTTTACTTTGATGTATTCACATGTTTCATTGCTTAATTTGATCTTGGTTTGACCTAGAAAACCCAATAATCCATGCTTCTGATGACCTTCTTTTCCATCAGGTTCCATAACTTGTATATGAATTCCTCATCTTCATAACCTATAAAGATGCATGGAGTAGTCCTTGAATCAAGCTTCTGTCTGAGCTCATTAGATCCGTGTGCAAAAGCTAAACAGCTGAATGTTCTAAGGTTAGAGTATGAGGGATTATTAGCAGACCGCACTTTCTCCGGAATCTCAAAATTCAACGGTACATATGGTGATCTTTTGATCAGGTAGCAGGCGGCAGAAATAGCTTCTCCCCATAATGGCTTTGGTAGCTTAGTAATGCTGATCATGCTTCTAACTTTATCTGTATTGGTGCGGTTCATTCTTTCAACAATACCATTATGTTGTGGGGTGCGTAGAACAGTTTTTTCATGTCGAATGTCATGTCTTCTGCAGTAGGCATCGAACTCTCTGGATGTGTACTCGCCTCTAATATTTATTCGGAGGCATTTCAGTTTCATGGTTCACGCTCTACCATGGCATGAAAGAGTTTGAAATGATCCAGGACATGATCCTTTGTTTTCAAAAAATAAACCCACACTTTCCGAGAAATATTGTCAATGAAAGTTAGAAAGTATTTTTTACCGCCTAGTGAATTAACCTCCAATGGACCACAAACATCAGAGTGTACTAGACTGAGCAACTATGATCTTCTCGTATAAAAGAAATTAATGGAGACTTTATGTTGCTTACCGAATAGAGAGTGATTGCAAGGATCTAGAGCATCATTCTTAGAGACAATGATTAGATCTTTCTCTGTCAAGGTAGACAATAATTTCTCACTCATGTGATCGAGTCTATGGTACAACATATTTTTAGAAGTCTCCCTTGCAGCTATATTGAGGCTTTTTGCACACATCTTAATATGAGTCTTATATAAAGTGCCGCAAATTTTTCCTCGGGCGACGACCATGGTATTTTTTATCATTCTCCATGTGTCATTACTAAACTGGCTAGCATAGCCCTGTTTGTCAAGTGCTACCCTCGAGAGTAGATTGAGCCAAAGTTCTGGAACATGTCTAATATCCTTCAGGGTTATTGTACACCATGTATTTATCTGCATCTGAATATCACAATTCTCACTATCTGAGAGGAACTAGTATTTCTCATATTCATCGAACCAAAGTTTTCTATTTTGTATGTTGTGAAGAAATCAATGTGGTAAGTGATGTGGTAGGATGCTGCAGTATCTACCACCCACTCAACATCTTGAGTTGCGGTGTAAACGCATGTCTCTTCTTGGATTGAGCAGATGGCTATATCTCCTGAGACAACTATTAATGTCTATGCATCATTGTTCTTCTTTAAGTGGCCTTCTATGCCACAATAGTGGCACTTGTAAGTAGACTTTCTTCCGTATATGGATTTTCCTATACTTTTACTTCTACCTCTCCCTCAACCTCAATTTTTATCTCGTTGTCTTCCTCGATTCTCCGTGATGAGGGCTTGTGTCTACTCTGTCCCCACGTCTTTTCTCCTGGTCTCCTCATTTGATAGGGCATCTTTTACCATATGTTAGTGTTCCTAGAAAATGTCAAGGATCTCTAAGAGTGATTCGTGTGTGAATATTACCAAAGGAAGTTGCAGAATACTTACATTGGTTTGGATGAATTTGAAAACTTTTCTTTGAAAATGGAAGCTCTAAGCCCTCTTTGTTGTTCCAAACTCATGGGTGAGTCTCCCTATCATCTTCCTTTGACTCCTTAAAGTGCTAGCTTACAAGAATTTTTCAACAAAACTCCATGGGAGAGAATTGAAGCTCACGGCCTCAAGGAGAAAGAAGAGAAAAAAAATGGTTGCTGTGAATAGTAACCTTGTCATGCTTCCAAAGTTGACTTGTTAAGTTTGTGTGTTGAATTGGTTTGAGTCTTTTAAAAGCAATCCAAGCTTTACACTCAACAAATCAAATCCATGAAATAAGCCTAACCACTTCCATCACATGTATAACATGTTGATGTAAGTGAAGTGGGTCCCACCATTTTTAAATTCAAAATTTAAGTCGGCTAACTCAACACGCAACTTCGCTCGGGCCCGGGTTCGTTTAATTCCGAATAAATGAATTTTCCGTTGCGACGTAATTAAATCCAATTTAATTAAATAATAATGCCTATCAAAATTATTACGAAAGTCGCTTGCGAATTAATTCTAAATTAATTCTTTCGCCCGAATTAAAATCCAATTTTAATTTCGCTTTGAAAGCTAATTTCATTTAATATATCCAATATATTATTTTAGCCCAATTAAATAAATTAAATAGAAAAATCCAATTTAACTATTAAATTTATTTTTACTGATTAATTCCAAATTAATCGCGTTCTCTCTCTTCTAGTCGAATTAATCCCAGATTATTTCTTGCCGTAATTAATCCTAGATTAATTTTGTCTCTCTCATAATTAATCCCAGATTAATTCTGTTCGAGTCAAATGTCATCGGTGAATCTTTGGGAGGCGACCCAAGAGATCCCTGGATATGTTGGCAGTAAATGCGGTAATCGGACTATCCGAACACGTGCGTACCCGGTACCATGTTTTTACTAATTTACAAGACATGATTGGCTTCTAGCAAAGCATCGTGCCTACCCAATTCTCCAGAAATATTCTTTTAAGGAATACAAGATATTTGACAGGCGTAGTATACATAGTATTACGTATTACGATCCAGTATCAGATGTCACATGTTAGGCCTGGGGCTGGAGTTGTGACTGCCCCGTACGAAGCATATATCGGATCATTAGCATCTAGTCTCTTTATGATCGAAAAGTCATGACCTAGTCATACTTCCCCGATGGCTATAGCAATTTAGAGTACCAGTTCTATATCCCTGCGTGATCATTATCTCCATATGACTGAAGTGATACTTCCATCTTGACATCACACCCAATACACTACGATTCTCAGTATACCCAGAAGAGGCGTACACAGAACCTATTAAAACTAAAGTATATTGATTGTCGCAAGTATTAGCGATGCAAGTCTCACGTTAAGACCAAATACACCTACCTGATTCGGATTCCCATAGACACATAGTCATACTACCCATGGGATTCCGAGGGGTCTATTTGGAGCGAAGCTATTTCCGTACCATCGGCAAACAGAACCTCATATCACACTTGCATGAGTATCCAATACCCAAATATATGAGAACTATGCCGTTAACCTTCCATAACGGGCACAAGTGTAATACTATCATATTCCGCTTTATCGATGTCCAGTCTCGATAATACTAAGAAATGGGAATATTTAATGATTAAACCTTACTTGGATTAATAATGTCTCATATCTTATTAATCTGGTACTAATCATATGGACTTTTATCATTTATATATCCAAGTAATCCAATTACAAATGATAAAAGAGAAATTTCCTTTGTCACATAGTTAATTTTGTACAAGAGCACCATCTTATTTACAAAGTAGTGATGTTATGGGTCATAATTATCCAACAATCTCCCACTTGGCCTATAGCCAATCACTCAAATGTCCAACATATGACCTATGTACGGATCACTCAAACTTCTGCTAAGAAATAGCTTTCGTCAGCGGATTTAAAAGTTTATCATCTGATGCGATTTATTCGATCATCACATCGCCACGATGTATGATCTAACGAATCAGATGAAACAGTTGAAGTACATACTTAGATCGTTGATGAGAATGCGGTTCCTTAGCCTGTGTTGTAGCCCAGTTCAGTTGCTAACAGAACTACTCCTAATCTAATTAGGAATTTATAGATCCAAAATGCTTCTTTTGCTGCCTCAGCTGCAGCAATAATCCGCTTTTATTGTTTAATCGGCAATAGTATCTTGCTTGGAAGATTTCCAGCTCACTGTTCCGTTATTTAAACTAAATGTGTACCCTTATTGCGACTTACAGTCATCTTTCTCGATTTGGAAACTTACAGTGGTGAACCCAGTTACCTCAAGTTATCCTTTCCCCATATTCTCAGAAAGCATCCTTAGTTCATCCAAGATACTTAAGGATATTCTTAACATCAATCCAGTGACCATCACCTGGATTGGCCTGATTGCGTCTACATATGCTCAAAGCATATGAGACATCAGGTTGCATACATTTCAAAACGTACGAACTCTGGGAGAGTGTCAGCAGCTTTCTAGATCTATCGAGTAGATCTTTTTCCTAGAATAAAGCCTGCTTCTCCCAGGTTTTTCATGGAGAATTTTATGAAAGCCAAGCTTTTACCGATTATAGTATAAGAATGTTATTACCGAGAAGCAATACATCATCAACATAAGGACAATGATTGTCAGTGCGCTCCCACTAACCCTCTTATATACACAAGAATCATCTTCGTTTTGAATTAAATCATATTCCATTATGATTACATCAAAATGATGGTTTCAAGAATTCAATGCTTGCTTCAATCCATAAATGGATCGATTTAACTTGCAAGCCTTGTTTGCAGGTTTTGGCACGACAAAACTGTTAGTATGTTGCATACAAACATCCTCCAAAAGGTTTCCATTAAGGAAAGCGGTTTTGGAGTCCAGCCGTCATATTTCATAAAAGAAATATGCAGCAATAGCAAGCATTAACTGAATGGATTTAATCATGGCAACAGGTGAAAAAGTTTCGTCGTAGTCGACATTATGTTGTTGACGTTACCCTTTATGTACAAGCCTAGCTGCGTACATTTGTATGTTGCCATCCATCTTTGTCTTCCTTGAAGACCTATTTAGTACCAATAGGCACAATGCCTTCTTGTACATCAACCAGTGTCCAAACTTGGTAGGTATACTTGGAATCTATTTCGGACTTCATGGCACTTTGCCATAAAAGGAGTTGATACCTTGTATCACTTCCTCATACGTAGTCGGTCCATCTTCCTCAATAAGATTAATATCTACATAAGGTGAGATCAGAAACCCATACCTCCCAGGTTGTTTTCTGACTCTCTCCGACATACGCGGTTCTTGTGTATTCGAATATTGTGCTACAATTTCATCCCTGATGAATTGTTTATGGTCCGTAAAGGATCGGTGCCTGGAATAGTATCACTCCGATTTTCATCGAGTTCTACTTTTCTCCCACTTACCACTGCATATAGGAATTCCTCTTAGAAAAACCGCATGGAGAGCAACAAATACATTGTTCTCTTGTGAGTTGTATAAGTATTATACTTTGGTTTCTCTAGGATAACCTACAAATAGGCACTTATCTGATTTGGGTTCTAGTTTGGTATCATCCAAACATTTAGAGTATGCCCAGCATTCCCAAATCTTCAGAAATGAGAAACCCGGTTTCTTTCCTGTTCATATCTAATATGAAGTCTGTCTAACGGATTTTCATGGAAACTTATTCAAAATAAGTATTGCATTGTTTAATGCGTATCCTCAGAAGGAAATTGGTAGCTCAAAGTGACTCATCATTGCCCTTACCATGTCCAACTAAGTTCGGTTTCTCCGTTCGGTCACACCGTCAAATTGAGGTGTTTCGGAAGGAGTCTACTGTGGAAGAATACCATACACTTTTGAGTAATCCAGAAAATCATTTATTTAAGTATTATCCACCATGGTCCGACCGTAATGTTTTGATACTTTTACTGGTATGTTTTCTTACTTCGTGTCGAAACTCTTTCAATTTCTCAAAATTTTCCGACTTGTGTTTCATAAGATACACATAACCATAACGCGATGCCACATCCGTAAAGGTTACGAAGTATTCATATCCACCTCTAGCCTAGCTAGACATGGGCCCACTTACGTCACTATGAACGAGGGCTAACAGATCGGTGGCACGTGCACATTTACCATGTAAAAGGTGTTTTAGGCGCTTTGCCTAATAAAAAGATTCGTAGACATCATTTGAATTAGGATCAAATCCATCCTAGTATCCATTCTTCGAAAGTGTGGATATACGAGTCTTGTTAATGTGTCCCAGACAACAATGCCAAAAATAAGTCTCATCTGATTTACTCAGTTTGAGCCATTTGTTTGTCATTTAATATGTTTAAGATTCATTTATATTCGAAATATAAATATTGTTATTCACATCTAATGTGTATATCTCAATATCATCTTTATAGATAAAACACCCGGTGTTTCGGAATACAAAGTTATACCCGCAATGGGTTGTACTAGATATAGAGATAATATTTCTAGTCAAACTAGGTACATTATAACAGTCTTATAATTTAAGTACATGCCCTAAGGACAGTTCCAAAACTTAGGTTTCTACGGCCAAAACAGCGACACTCGTCCCGTTTCTGACTTGTAGGTCGATCTCATCTGAATCCAGTATACTGCTAATCAGCAGATCCTGTACATCAGTACATATGTATGTTCTACATCCAGTATCAAAATCCAATTTTAAAACTGGTAGTGGACATATTTATAACAAACATACTTGAAGCTGGAGCCTTGCCCCACCTTCACTTCCTTCATGTCTGCCTTGTCCATACGGCAGTCATGCTTCAAGTGTCCCCGTTTTCCACAGCTTAGGCAGACATCTTGGGATATGTCCTTTGTCTTCCCAGAAGACTGTGACGATTTAGCCTTGCCCTTTTCTTCACACCCCCAGAAGCCTTCGGCCAAGCCTTGGCCTTCTAGGATGTCGAAGTAAAATTTGCCTTGCACTTCTTGCCCTTTTAGAACCTCTGGCTCTGCCTCATTGAGCATAGCCATTAACTCTCCAAGAGTTTTTCTCTTTTGGTTCATGATGAACCCACCCAGTAATTGGGCAGAGACCGTAAGATCAAATCTATATAAGTATCGGCCTCATAGGTAATGGCCAACTAACCTAGCTGTTCGATGTCAGCAATCATCTGCGACACCTAGTGCTCGATAGATGTACCCTCTAACATACGCGAGCGAAATAGCATCTTTTGCAATTCATACTTCTAAGATCTAAGAATAGATCAATGAAGATCCTTTAACTTCAACATCATGGTATAAGGATCTAATCCTTAGTTTTGACGACGAAATTAAAGAGTCATTGCAGCAAGCATAACAGATTGAGCACTAAAGTTATCATCACGATGAGTCTTCCAAAGCTCATGCTCTACTATTTGCTCAACTCCGGAATCAAGCCCGAGAGGTTTCTCTATCAAATAGAGTAACTTCTCAGCTCCCATGAGTATCCTGAGATTTTTTTCCCAATCTGGAAAATTAAAGCCGTTAAAGACATTTTCATCCAGGATTATGTCCTTTGCCGATAATCTTTCAAGTCATCTTGATTGCTATAGTCCAACTATCCAATCAACGATTTCGGGTACAATCTAATGTAATGAATAATATAGTCTAACTATATAATTAACTACAATTTGATTGGTTACTTTCAAATGTATTGATTACTATAGTCCAACTATATAACCAACTACAAATGAAGTAGTTTGAATACAGTCCAACTGTTTAATTAAAATAAAAAAATTGAATATTAGCCCAACTAATATATATAAATATAATTAATGACGAAAAATAAAATGAGCGCGAATTGGCAAGTATCTAAATGAAATTGTAAATTTAATACTTGCCTCCCACTATTTTTCGGTGAGCCTCTAACCCTCTGTGGAGTACTCGGGAAACCTAGTTTCCTAGTGGGCTAGAATCCCGTTAAATAACACACAACCTTGACTTTGGCCAACAAGCTGTATGAAACTTAACTAGGTAGATCTCTAAGATCAATTAGATCCCATCCAATTCCTAGATCCAGTAGGTGGACCTCCAAGTCTGAAACTTATATCGAATATATGTAAATATATCCAATATATTTCCTAACCTTTTTCCTATGAATCAACTAAGCCTTGGCTTTGGCTCAACAAACTTAATGATTCCAGTTAAGCGTGACCCATTGACATTGGGAAAGCTTCGTAATCGAAGTCGATGAACTAGAAATGACCTTGACTTTAGCCAACAAGTCACAACTGCCCAAGACACACGATATTGAACAAAGCTTACGTGATTCAAACACATACGTGATGGACAAAGGTCTTGCATTTGTCCAAAAAACCAATGCCAATCTTGTATCTTGAGAGAGAATCACTCAATGGAAGGAAAACGCTTAATATTGTTTGAGGGTTTTTCGCGTAAATTGGCAACCAAATTATTATCTTTAATTAGGTATCATCATACACCCTTAAACATGCATTCTAAAAGCATAATAAGGTGCGATAAAATTTAATAATGATATATTTCCTCTCTCCCGCTAGCACTATTCTTACTTCTACCCAATTACATAATACTTCTAAAGAAACCTCATTGGCATTGAGGGGAATTGGTGAGAAGAGAAATACAAAGAGAATAGAGATAATAGGCTGGACACGCAGGTCCAATTTAATAAATTCTAAATTTATTATAATAATTTCTAAAATTGCCCTCACCCTGCTAATATCCATCCTATATACATTATTCATACAATACATCCAAGTATTCACACAAAGCATGTTATCAATCAATCTAATCCAATTAATTAATCTTTGAATTAATGACCATCCAATGTTCAAACAATGATTTGATTTGCGCGAGTCCAACTCGTTTAAGAATAAATACTCAAAGTACGTATTCTTAAATTATATCGAACTACAATTTCAAATCCAATTTAAATTGTATCCAATATTAATTCATGTTTAAATCCAAATTAAACAATTACACTTTCAATAGTTCCTTTAAGGACTTGGATTCCAAATCCAATCCAATTGGGTCTCAAAGCCCAATTAGCATCCAATATTATTCAATTAAAGTCAAATGGGTTTTCAATTAATTCTTTAGGCATGGGCTTTGGCCATTATGGATCAAACCCAAGATGCCAAGGCCCAAGTTAGGAATCACCTTATGCCATAAAATCAATTTAGGCCCATTAGGCCCAATTAAATTATTAAAGGCCAATGTCATATTTGGACTTTATGGAAATGGTTTTGGGCCCAATTGGATCTAACACAATTGTCATAAACCAAACTTGGCCCAACCAAGCCCATTAAGCCCAATTACAACAAATTAAATTAATATATCATTTCAAATTACATATTAATCTAATTAAAGTGCAATTAGTATAATTAATCAATTAATCTAATATTTCCAAAATACTAATTAATTTAATTAATCACACTTAACATTTCAATTTATGTCCAACACAAATTAAAGCACAATCAATTCATTCTAACATGCTAGGCTCACGATATTGGCAAGGAATTTGTCATGCAATTTGATTTCAATCCAATTAAATCAACATATATCATACATATCATGCCAACAACACATCCAATTGTTAAATTTCAAAAAATTAACCATGAGCAATTTCTAGGGTTAGATTCGGCCAAGGTAAAGATTTTAGGGAAAATTAATTTAATCAATTTTACACAAATCTAATGATGCACAAATCCAATTCAGCATCATATAAGCTCAACCAAACATCCAATTTTTCATTTTCATGCTCCAAGCAAAAATGATACTGATGTGGGCCTCGCCCCCAAAATGATAATGATGTGGGCCTCGCCCCCAAACTGATGCTGATGTGGGGCCTCGCCCCTAAACTGATACTGATGTGGGCCTCGCCCTCCCCCAAACTGATACTGATGTGGATGTTGCATATCAACATGCTGTATTTGCCTCTCATGAGATAATCATGATGGCTTAAACATTTTTTTCGTCCTCAACGGATGCTTCGTGTTGAAACCAGAGAACCTTCAAAGTATTTAATACACCCAAATCTGATCGTCTGCATGAATAATCTGAACTAGACTCCTAGTGTGTGCCAAGGCTCTTTCGCAGCTTAATCCTTAAGTAAGCCAACTCGATGATTTTGTCTCGGAGAATTGGATCAGTGGGTCTAACCAACTGAGATGTCTTGATCATACTTCATGATTACTTCTTCGTACTCAACATGATATGGTTTTCGTCTTTTTTTCTTTCGTCTCTTTCTTTTCTTTCTTTTCATTTTGAACTTTTTTTTTCTCTTTTCTTTCTTTCTCTTTTTTTTCGACACACCTACCCTTTAAGGTAGCATTTCTCCTCATGGTGCTCCTAATACTCGCCCATGGGTAGCTTCACGCTTATCGGTTATAGGTGGTCTATTTTTTCCTTTTCTTTTCAGAGACTTCTTCTTTGTTTCCAACCATATCATATATCGTAGCATAAGTAAACTAGGATGGACATCTAGGCAAACGGTCATTCATTGATCCACCATCTCTTCAACTAGTCATCTCGCCGACCACTCAGGCTTATACTACTAAGATTCTGTAATCAAGTGCTCGCGAGTCTAGCCGAGATCAATCACTCAGAATACCGGTTGAGAGTACATCTCGCACTTATCGTTTCTAAGGTTTTACCCTACTGCAAACAATGTCATCACCGGACATATGCCTAACCATCAAGGACTTCTCTATCTTTTTTTTTCACACTCCACTAGAATTCTTCCTTTCAACCGCTGATAATATGGGCGTCGCCCCCTGGGATTCCTTTCCCGAAGTTGATACCAATATGGGCCTCAACCCTGGGACTCATCCCTGAAACTGATACCGATGTGGGCCTCAACCCTGGGACTCATCCCCGAAACTAATACTGATGCGGGCCTCAACCCTGGGACTCATCCCCTTCGTACTCAACATGATATGGTTGGCTTCCATTTTCCGCTTCCTTCGTTTCTTCTTTGAAACCTGTGAATACAAAACAAAACAAAACAAAACACAACAAAACGAAACAATGCAAATACGTTACATGTATGCATGCATGCATGAATGGATATCCTATTCTGTTGGGTTAGGTCTTCCGCCAGTCCTCCTGGTGATCGCTCGGCCTTCTCTTCCTCAGGAAAAATACTGCTTCAATCTATCCACGTTGATTGGCTCGGTGAACTCATTCCCTTCCAAGTCTAATAGCCTCACTGCCCCATTTCCCATTACTTTCTGGACTACATATGGCCCTTCCTAGTTAAGTCTGAACTTTCCTCTCGGGTCAGTCATCGACGGCTTCGACTGCTTAAGTATTAGATCACCCTTTCTAATCTTAGTAGGACGCACCTTCTTGTTGAATGCTCGGGCCAATCTCTTCTGGTATAACTGCATATGATGTAAGGACTTCATCCTCTTCTCATTCAGTAAAGCTAACTATTCAAATCTATGCGAGGTACATTCCTGTTCAGGTAACTCTGTTTCTGCTAATACCCGCATAGACTGTATCTCAACTTCCACTGGCAATACTGCTTCCATTCCGTAAACCAAAGAGTAAGGTGTGGCCCCCGTTGCTGTTCTCATAGAAGTTCTGTACCCCCACAGGGCGTACGGTAGTTTATCAACCCAATCTTTGTAGTTCTCTGTCATTTTGGATAACATTTTCTTTATTGTCTTATTGGCCGCCTCGACCGCCCCATTTGCTTGTGGTCTGTAAGGTGACGACTTATGATGGCCTATCCCGTACTTCTGTAGCATTGCCTTTGTTTCTCCTTGAAACTGGACTCCATTGTCTGTTACTACATGATGCTGCATTCCATATCGACATATGAGATTCTGGGCTATAAACTTTACCATCGTCTTGGATGTAACATTGTGAAATGACTCGGCTTCCACCCATTTCGAGAAGTAGTCTACTGCCACTACTATGAAGTGATGTCTGTTTGACATGTGCGGTCGAATCTCTCCGATCATATCAATTCCCCATGCTGAGAAAGGCCACGGCTCTGACAGCCCATGCAACTATGTGTGCGGCAAGTGATTCAAGTTACCGTGTGCTTGGCAATCATGACAATGCTTTACCAGCTTTGCGGAGTCAGCTTCCATGGTCGACCAGTAAAAGCCTTATCTTACTATCTTGCGAGACAAATTCAATTCATTCATGTGCGGTCCGCATACCCCGGCATGTACTTCTTCCATTGCCTTCTGAGCCTCCTCTTTTCTTAAACACATCAGCTGAATGCCATTCGCCTGTCTCTTGTACAGTTCTCCCTTCAAACTCACATATTGAGAAGCCAACTTCTGAATGGCTATCATGTCTTTTCTGCTTGCTTCTTCCAGAAGTTCTTTGTGGTCTAAGTATCGCTAAATATCATAGTACCAGGGTTTCCCATCGTTGATCTCTACTTCCAAGACTTTTTATATCTCGTAGACAGGTCTGCTTGCCGTTGTCAACACTAGAGGTTTCATCACCAATTTCTCTGGATTTTCCCAAGTTGTGGCTAGGGTAGCCAATACGTCTGCCATTTGGTTCTCTTCTCGCGACAAGTTCTGGAATTTGCAATCGGGGAGGGCCTGTGTAAGACTCCTGAGGTGGAATAAGTAGGGTTTCAACCGTTCTTCCTTCAATGCCTATTCTCATTGCATCTGTCGGACTACCCACATCGAGTCTCCATAAACTTCAACGTTCTTAACCTTCAAGGTTATCAATGCAGTCATTCCAAAGGCGCATGCTTCATACTCAGCAATGACATCATCAAAGACAGGGATATCATCACTCAAACTGTTCGGAGGTTCCTCACGCCTCTCATTCTCAGAGCCTCCCCTAGCGTGGGGCACAACCATACTGGCCACAGCGGTGGTCAAAGCTTGCAATTGCTCGGTAACCTTAGTGAGACTAGTCTCCAGCTGATCCATACGAGATCCCTCGTTAACTGATTGCTCATGTTTGCTAACGACCTTTTGACGAGTCTTCCTTCTTCCCTAACCCAACGGGTATCTATGATGGCTTTTAAGACACATGGGGTTAACATGATGCGTGTATGCATGAGATGCATGGGATGCTTGCAATGTATGGAATATATAAGTCGGCCCATTGTCATTTTAAAGCATTCAATCATACTATTGCGAGGTGAAAACTTGTCCCAGTTGAAAAGGCCCAACAGGTTTACACTTTTGCAATAACATGGCTAAACAACTCCAAATGATAAGAGGCCCGAACACAAAATGGTCCATCGGCATTTCAGAAACTTTTGGCCCAATTGTCAAAGGACGCGAACTCGTCCCAGTTTAAATGGCCCAACAAGTTCACATCTCTTGACAAGAAGTCCAACTGAATCCAAATGATGATGGTCTTAAACACAAGCATATAGAAATAGTTTTCTATCAGTCCTACAACTACAGTTCATATGCGGGTTTATAGGGGTATAGACAAAGGCTCTTGTCGACGAAGGATTGCCCACAACTAGGACTCCTCACTCAAGGGTTCAAGCGACCAAGTGAGCGCACCTTTTTTATACGCTAAGGTACGTGCCAACGAGTTAAGATGCGTGACTAACTGTCAAATGGATTTCTCATTATAGATTCCCGAGAGGGAGGGTGGAGTGAACTCTCTTAAATACCCAAGCCTCTTAGGCTCTTATCGCCTTGGTGACAGGAATAAACAACAAGTCCTCCAAATTATTCCATCACAGTGAGCTGCGGGTAATGATTATTTAGGTGCCTTCACAACTTTTCCTTATAGAAAGGTAGTGAATGAAGGAAGACACCAAACCATTACCTAGCTCTAATAATTCCTTTGATTAAACCCATTTAACCCACATTAGACACGGTTAACTAGAGCACAAATCACAATCATTACAAGACATTATTTTGGGGCCAATTCTCTATCCTCAGTGGAGTCGCCAGACTGTAGGACACAGAAATCGGCGACGCTGTTCTAGGCTCGCGGCCTAGTCAGGAGTACAGAGTAGCCCACGGGGGAACTAAACCGGAGAAATAACATGGAGTCACCACCCAGTGTGAACTGGGAAAATGATTTAAGGACGCACTCACCCCTCGCAAGGGAAGACCTCAAACCGTTGGGTTCGGAATGGTCCCTTACTTTTGCCACTTGTAATGAACGGACTTGTGTAATAATATAACCGAGTCTACACAACAACAACCTACTTCTAAGTTTGCATACTTCCTATATCTAAGTTTGCATGCATAAAAGTAAGTCGGAATAACTGAAAGCACAAAATCTTATGCATATGACCGGCGTAAACACACACGTATAACGCAAGCGCACGTATTGTTCAAGTAGTATAAAAATATCGATCCCACGAGGACTTAATTCCTACTGTTGTTATTAATTATTGAATCTATTTATTTACAAATATCTAATTGATGGGAAGATAATGATTGCTTGATTGATTTGGTTGATTGTAGATTTGCTAAATAAATAAATAAATAAAAAGACAAAAGAAAATACTAAGGAAAATAACAAAATACACAAAGATCTAGGGTTGTGAATCATTCTAATATCTTTTAAAAGATGAAGTGATTATTTTATGTTTGTGTAATAAATCGGTTTACTAACCTGGAACCTGACCGGCGTAAACACACACGTATAACGCAAGCGCACGTATCGTTCAAGTAGTATAAAAATATCGATCCCACGAGGACTTAATTCCTACTGTTGTTATTAATTATTGAATCTATTTATTTACAGATATCTAATTGAGGGAGAAGAGAATGATTGCTTGATTGATTTGTTGATTGTAGATTTGCTAAATAAATAAATAAATAAAAAGACAAAAGAAAATACTAAGGAAAATAACAAAAGACACAAGATCTAGGGTTGAGAATCATTCTAATATCTTTTAAAAGATCAAGTGATTATTTTATGTTTGTGTAATAAATCAGTTTACTAACCTGGAACACTAAATTATGCAAAAGCCTCTGTCGATGGTCAGACGCAAATACCCAGTTTAACCCAATTGAACCATATGTATATGTCAACCAAATTATCTGGATTCATTAAGTTTAAGTTCCAATTATGGCTACCCCCGCCTGACAGGTATATGTCTATCCTGTAAGGAAATCTATTAAAGGGTTATCTATCCTCAAGGAAGATCGTGGGCTATTAAGTCTAAGGCTGAAACCTAAAATCCCTATGTCTAGTTCATTTTAGATTTACCACATCAATCTTATTGGTGATCAGACAACAAGAAGCATTAAGCTTAAGACTTAATAAGTAAACCTTTAAATTACCCAAACTATAAAAAACCCCTTATAAACCGGTGATATTAGAATTCATCACAACCCCAGATAACTAACACATAACTAGGGCTAGTAAAAAACTTTAAAATAAAAGACATAAAAATAAAAATGCTGAAAAGTAAAAGACATAAAGTAAAAGCTGAAAAGTAAATTGCTGAAAAGTAAATGCTGAAAAGTAAATTGCTGAAAAGTAAATTGCTGAAAAGTAAATTGCTGAAAATTAAAGAAAGAAAAGTACTGTGCATAAAAGTAAATTGCGGAAAGTAAAAACTGAAAAGTAAAGAAAAGAAAGTGCGAAAGCGGAAATTAATTACTAAAAGCTATAAATAAACAAACAAGATACAATCTTCTTAGTATTCTTACGGAATTCCTTAGAAGAAAGTATGAATTTTACAAATGAAATGGCTGGTATTTATAGGCAAAATTTTGCCACCATCAAATCATCCACCAAATAAATTATTAATTGCTCCACTAATTGCTTATCTAATTGCTCCACCAAATCCATTATTGCTCCACTAATTTCTTATCTTGTTTGGTGGTGATTTGATAATTTTTATTAATTATTTATTAATAATATTTTGCTTTGAAAATGATTGATAATGACTTTTAATAATTACACTCCACACACTTCTGGATGGTTCATCATTTCGGTCATGAAATCATCAGAATTTGAAAATATTTTCTCTTTCAAAGTTGTAGATCTTGGAGTCTTCTTTAATCTGGAACTTGAATCAGCCCAATCCGATATCTGAGTAAGAAGTTATGCCAAAATACAACAGATGCGCAAAACTGGAATTTCCAAAACTGTACTTCGTCAAAAACGCCCTTTCAAGTTTCCAATCTCCAAAATTAATATATCAAGTCCAATAATTGCCCTTATTTGATCCACATTTCATCCTAAATGATTTCATTAAGTCCCAATATTATTTTATCTGCAAAATAAAATAAAAACATATCAAAACGTTCATCAAACCCGAGAAACTAAACAAAATATTAAGTAAAAGGGGCGGTAAATATTGATATATTTTCCGCTCATCACACCCCCAAACCTAAGATTTTGCTAGTCCTCGAGCAAAACAACAAAATAAAATTAAAATTAAACTAAGCCATTTTCGTAGGGATCACGGTTGCATTTAGCGTATGCAACAAGCCTTTAAACCCCTAGGTGTCCCTAGTGGACGAGTTGTAGTCTCGTGAGGGTTTACAGCAATGATACCCACAAACATTTTACAAAAGTAAAAAGGTATTAAAAACTATACACACAAAAGCAAAAAGACAAGCGAAAAGAGAATAAAGAAATTTAGTGACTAATCAGGTAAAACTTTTACTCCAAGTTACTAGTTGTTTTGTTTCATTCTAAATTACCGAATAAGTAAATTCTCCGATTATTTTTACCATTCTCCATATACACAGCCAACAAAATATTAAACAACTCATTTTTGCCCACAACAGTCATAAGTGCAGTTGATAAGAGAGTAATATTTTTGTCCTAAAGTTCTATCAGATTTAACATCTTTTTGCAGCAATGGAATAATTTTCATTTTCTGATTTTTTTATTTTTCTCTATTTTTTATTTATATACAATATTTCCATCTATGTAACGAGTGTTGGGTCGGTGGCTCCCAAACCAGTTGGTTTTAGGGCACCAGGTGTTAAGACACCCCTACGGACTTAATTACCCAGACTTCAGATATAAATATATTTTTGCAGCATCTTGATCCATGTAGCGAGTGTTGGGCCAGTGACTCCCAAACCAGTTGGTTTTAGGGCACTAGGTGTTAAAACACCCTTACAGACTTAATAACTCGGATCTCAGACGTTTTTTTTTTTTTTTTTTTTTTTTTTTTTTTACTCCATTGTTTTTAAGATGCTTCTTCCAATTAAACTAGAGCACTGAATATTACAAACTTTTCAATTTTAGTTCATGTCTGTATGTTACCATGTATGTTGATAATATCTGTCAACTGAGCATATGAAGATTCATTTTAGTCAATTTTTTGGAGAATTTACAAATTAAATAATCAAAATGAAATAAACAAAAATTAACTTGTTTCGAATTAGGTTTGAGATACGTCTCAGGAGTGGAAATCCTTACTCGGCTATCTCTTACCAATTTCACCTTTTTAGTCAAAAAAAAACATAAAAATGCAAAATATTTTTGTAATTTTTGAAAATTTTTCAATTTTTTTTGTATTTTTCGAAAAATTTTGAACTTAAAATAAAAACAACATACAACTAAAAACAAGATATTAATCAGTTAATTCCCTCCCCCAAACCTAAATGAGACATTGTCCCCAATGTCTTAAATAGTAGAAGAAGAGTTTAGACGATAATACCTGGTTAACTGAAATTCTACAGGAATTTAAAGGTTAAGATCTAGATTAACCCGACGTCTCTTACCACGATCGTCCCCAGACCAATTTATCTTTGAAATGATAGGGTCAATTTGTGGTTCATATGCTATGAGTTGGTCAATTAGATCCGGAGCGGTTCTGGCAGTAAATAGAGTTCTTTTAAAGGTTTTGATATGAACCCATTCCTCCGTGCATCATCAAGAAACACACAAAGAAAATCATAAAATCCATCAACGTTGAGCAGTCCAAGCGGTTTCTGGTGTATATTCAGGTTCGCCCAAGATAGAACTATAAAAATTTCCTCCAATGTGCCCAAGCCACCTGGCAAAGCAATAAAAGCATCAGCACGATTAATCATTTCTACCAATCGTTCAGACATACCTGGCACGATCAGTTCCTCTCCGTTTGATGAACCAATAAGATTTGCCTCTGCCAAGGGTTTTGGGATGATTCCCAAAACATGACTGCCTCCTTCCTGTACAGCCTTTGAAACGATCCCCATTAATCCAAGATTGCCTCCGCCATATATTAAGTGCATATTTCTTGCAGCTAAGACTCGACCCAATTCCTGTGCTGCTTCTACGTATTGTGGCTTAGTACCAACACTACTACCGCAAAACACGCAGATGTTTTCAACTCGTCTTCTTGAAGTGGCTTCCATTTTTATGTTTTTCTTTCTTAACTCTGGATGACTTCAAAGGTGCAATGATGAGTTATTTATAATACCTGAAAGGGGTGAGTAAAATAGCACAAGTATCTTCCAAATGACGATTAGTAGAACAATAGTAAAATAGATCGTGATAGTCAAAAAGGTCTGGATCATGTCGGAGAAAATAAAAGAAAACAACAAAACAAATCACAATTATTAGAAAAAGACAAAGAGATATAATATGTACAAGAAAGTAAAGGCTTGATTGACATCTATGCGTCAGGGACAAGCTTCCCATCCAATTTTCTTATAAATTGGCAAACAGGGTCTTTTTGAGTCAGATTCCCAAGACTTAACTGTTGTCTTTCTTTTAGAAATTGTGTATGTAATTTGCGAATGGCTATATGAACATATCCACTGGGATGCGTCTCAAGAGTCGAAGATAGATCATCTAAAGACTCCTTACTCAAGCCATCCCTAATGAATTTAATTTTGTCTTCGCGATTATCAGACACCATTCCTAAAGAACGACAACGAGTGTTGCAATTAAATCGTGCACATTTGAAACAAACACCCATTTGCTTAGCTCTACGTTTCTTTGCATAGGTGCTTCTTCCAAAACCAGGCAGATGTGAAATAAAAGAATCAGAAGACTCACCTGCCAATCGGACTCGTGCTTCAATTACCCAACGAATATCATTAGGAATACCATGGATTGTTAATAACCTCATCCGTTCCAAGCGAGCTTTGTATACTTTCATCAGAGATTTTGGAGGGAGAGAAGGAAATTGCTTGTGAAGATTTGTGAAAGCTTCTTCCATTTTAAAATGACTAATCCTGCAAAAATTAAACACACAAAAATAAAACACACCAAATCACAATATATACACAAATTGCATGGGTTGCCTCCCTGCGAGCGCTAAGTTTAAAGTCGTCAGCCAGACATGACTTCTCGAACGTTAAGCTGGATCTGAAAGTGTAACACTTTCTTTTTGTCGCTCAAATGATTCTCCCCAGTAGTGCTTGACACGCTTGTTTTAACCTTGAAAGTTTTGTTAGCGTCAGAATCATGTATCTCAACGGCTCTATTTGGTAAAATTGGTGATCACAAATGGACCTGACCACCGTGATTTTGGCTTCCATGGGAAGATTTTCACCCTTGATTTGTTTAACAGTACCTTCTGCCCTGGTTCCAGTTGTATGCGCACTAACTTCTCATCATGTCTTTTCTTGCCCTTTTCTTTGTACATTTGGCATCTTCAAAAGGCTGATTGTGAAATTCCTCCAATTCGTTGAGCTGGTGGAACTTTTTCTCTTCTGTTGCTTGTAGAGCAAGAATTGGCTCTTTCAGTGCAAAAGATGCTTTATCTTTAGGCTCCACAGGCAATTGACATGTTTTAAGTTTGTCAGTTGAACTTTGTCTTTTATCAGAGTTCTGAATGGTACTGTGTATCACATCGAGTTTGAAACATTCCTCATTCTTTTCATCATCTGGAAAATTCATGGCCTTGAAAACATTGAATGTTACTTCTTGGTCATGTACCCTCATGGTTAGTTCTCCTTTTTGTACATCAATAATGGTTCGACCTGTAGCCAAGAACGGTCTCCCGAGGATGATTGGCACGTCTGCGTCTTCCTCCATATCAAGGACAATAAAATCTGCTGGGAAAATGAATTTGTCAACCTTGACCAGCACATCCTCAACTACGCCTCTTGGAAATACGAGCGTTCTATCAGCAAGTTGCAGTGAGACTGAAGTTGCATTGTTTCTCCAATCTGTAATTTCCTGAAAATAGAAAAAGGCATCAAGTTAACACTAGCACCTAAATCACATAAAGCCTTACCAAAGTTATGTTCTCCTATGACGCAAGGAACAGTGAAACTGCCAGGATCTTTCAACTTTGGGGGAAGTTTCCTCTGAATGATAGCACTGCATTCTTCTGTTAATGCTACTGTCTCGTAATCCCCCAATCTCCGCTTTCGTGAAAGAATATCTTTCATGAATTTGGCATAGGTGGGCATTTGTTCCACCGCTTCTGCAAATGGAATGTTGATATGCAGCTTTTTGAAGATCTCCAGAAACCGGGAAAATTGCTTGTCCAATTTATTCTTCTGAAGACGTTGAGGAAAAGGTGGAGGTGGAGTGATCTGTTCTTTTTCCTTTGCTTCTTTTTCTTCCATTTGTTGCTTTATTTCTTTTGGAACTTCCTCAGCAGTTGAATTGACTCCAACATCTTTGTTGATTTCAGTACCGCTCTTTAACATGATGGCATGACATTGTTCCTTCCCCATGTTTCTTGGATTTGGCTCTGTGTTGCTGGGAAGGGTACCTGGCGGTCTGTAACTCTGAGCATTTGCCAGTTGTCCCATTTGATTCTCTAGTGCTTTAATAGAAGCAGATTGACTTTGAATTAATGCCGCTTGAGATTGAAATATAGCATCATACTTTTTTAACTGAGTCAGCACTTCTGTTATGCCTGGTTCATTTGTCTGCTCCTGGCTTTTGTTCTGCTGTTGGAATTCAGGTGGTGGATAGTTCTGCTGTTGAAATCCTGGTGGTGGATTGTTCCTTTGTCCAGAATTGTTGCTCCATGAAAAATTGGGATGATTCCTCCACCCTGGGTTGTAGGTGTTGGAATATGGATTGTTTCCCTGTCTGTTAAAATTGTTGACATAATTCACCGTTTCTTCAGTTTGAGTTGGCTCTGGTGCTCCTCCATATGTTGAACTTGTTGCTCCAATATTGCTTTGAGTGTTGAGAGTCTCCATGAATTTGCATATCTGGTCCAGTTTGGCACTAACTGCTGTGTTGGCTCCAACTTCATAAATTCCTGCAATTCTTTGAATCAAGCTCCTTTCTGTTGGCCACAAGGAATTGTTATTGGCCATCTCTTCGATTAGGTCCCAGGCTTGATCTTCTCCTTTTGACATCAAAGCTCCTCCAGCAGCAGCATCAATAGTGGTTCTCATCAATCCAGAAAGTCCATTATAGAAAGTTTGGACTTGAAGCCATTTTGGAATCTCATGGTGAGGACATTTCCGGAGCAGATCTTTGTATCTTTCCCAAGCTTCGTACATGGATTCTGAATCTTGCTGCACAAAGGATGTGATGTCATTTCTCAGTTTTGCTGTTCTGGCTGGTGGAAAGTACTTTGCAAGGAATTTGGTGGCTAGGGTGTTCCATGTTGTGATGGAACCTGCTGGTAGTGAATATAGCCAGGCCTTTGCTCTGCCTTTCAAAGAGTATGGAAAAACCCGCAATCTCATTGCTTCTTCAGCTCCTCGGTTGTAATTGAAAGTGCCGCAAACTTCCAGGAAGTTGCTGATGTGGGCGTTAGGATCTTCAGTTGCATTCCCTCCAAATTGAACTGACTGCTGAATCATCTGAATGCATGTTTTGATGTCACACGCATTTGCTGGTAAGGGAGGAAGTACAATACATGAAATGAGTCTGTCAACCATCGGAATGGTTCTGTCTCGAATGGGAATTGGTGGTGCAACGATCAAAGGTTCAGGTTCCATGTTGACTAAAGCTTCTTGGCCTTCTCGCCTTTCCCTTCTCAACTGTCTGATGGTTCTTTCAATTTCTGGGTCAAGCGTCGGAGTTCAAGCTTCTGGTTCGTCTCATGAAGTTTCTGAGAACCTGAAACACAAGAAAACAAAAACAATAAGTAAAAAGAAATTAGATACAAGTAACGTATCTAACCCCTAAATTAATAGTGAAAGATAAATAAGTCCCCGGCAACGGCGCCAAAAACTTGACCGGCGTAAACACACACGTATAACGCAAGCGCACGTATCGTTCAAGTAGTATAAAAATATCGATCCCACGAGGACTTAATTCCTACTGTTGTTATTAATTATTGAATCTATTATTACAGATATCTAATTGAGGGAGAAGAGAATGATTGCTTGATTGATTTGGTTGATTGTAGATTTAAATTAAAAATAAATAAATAAAAAGACAAAAGAAAATACTAAGGAAAATAACAAAAGACACAAAGATCTAGGGTTGTGAATCATTCTAATATCTTTTAAAAGATGAAGTGATTATTTTATGTTTGTGTAATAAATCAGTTTACTAACCTGGAACACTAAATTATGCAAAAGCCTCTGTCGATGGTCAGACGCAAATACCCAGTTTAACCCAATTGAACCATATGTATATGTCAACCAAATTATCTGGATTCATTAAGTTTAAGTTCCAATTATGGCTACCCCGCCTGACAGGTATATGTCTATCCTGTAAGGAAATCTATTAAAGGGTTATCTATCCTCAAGGAAGATCGTGGGCTATTAAGTCTAAGGCTGAAACCTAAAATCCCTATGTCTAGTTCATTTTAGATTTACCACATCAATCTTATTGGTGATCAGACAACAAGAAGCATTAAGCTTAAGACTTAATAAGTAAACCTTTAAATTACCCAAACTATAAAATAACCCCTTATAAACCGGTGATATTAGAATTCATCACAACCCCAGATAACTAACACATAACTAGGGTAGTAAAAACTTAAAAAAAAAAGACATAAAATAAAAATGCTGAAAAGTAAAAGACATAAGTAAGAAAGCTGAAAAGTAAATTGCTGAAAAGTAAATGCTGAAAGAATGTGAAAGTAAATGCTGAAAAGTAAATTGCTGAAAAGTAAATTGCTGAAAATTAAAGAAAGAAAAGTATTGTGCATAAAAGTAATTGCGGAAAGTAAAAACTGAAAAGTAAAGAAAAGAAAGTGCGAAAGCGGAAATTAATTACTAAAAGCTATAAATAAACAAACAAGATACAATCTTCTTAGTATTCTTACGGAATTCCTTAGAAGAAAGTATGAATTTTACAAATGAAATGGCTTGGTATTTATAGGCAAAATTTTGCCACCATCAAATCATCCACCAAATAAATTATTAATTGCTCCACTAATTGCTTATCTAATTGCTCCACCAAATCCATTATTGCTCCACTAATTTCTTATCTTGTTTGGTGGTGATTTGATAATTTTTATTAATTATTTATTAATTAATATTTTGCTTTGAAAATGATGATAATGACTTTTAATAATTACACTCCACACACTTCTGGATGGTTCATCAATTTCGGTCATGAAATCATCAGAATTTGAAAATATTTTCTCTTTCAAAGTTGTAGATCTTGGGGTCTTCTTTAATCTGGAACTTGAATCAGCCCAATCCGATATCTGAGTAAGAAGTTATGCCCAAAATACAACAGATGCGCAAAACTGGAATTTCCAAAACTGTACTTCGTCAAAAACGCCCTTTCAAGTTTCCAATCTCCAAAATTAATATATCAGTCCAATAATTGCCCTTATTTGATCCACATTTCATCCTAAATGATTTCATTAAGTCCAATATTATTTTATCTGCAAAATAAAATAAAACATATCAAACGTTCATCAAACCCGAGAAACTAAACAAAATATTAAGTAAAAGGGGCGGTAAATATTGATATATTTCCGCTCATCAGAACACTAAATTAGCAAAAGCCTCTGTCGATGGTCAGACGCAAATACCCAGTTTAACCCATTGAACCATATGTCTATGTCAACCAAATTATCTGGATTCATTAAGTTTAAGTTCCAATTATGGCTACCACCGCCCGACAGGTATATGTCTATCCTGTAAGGAAATCTCTTAAAGGGTTATATATCCTCAAGGAAGATCGTGGGCTATTAAGTCTAAGGCTGAAACCTAAAATCCCTATGTCTAGTTCATTTTAGATTTACCACATCAATCTTATTGGTGATCAGACAACAAGAAACATTAAGCTTAAGACTTATAAGTAAACCTTTAAATTACCAAACGATAAAATAACCCCTTATAAACCGATGATATTAGAATTCATCACAACCCCAGATAACTAACACATAACTAGGGCTAGTAAAAACTTAAAAGTAAATGACATAAAAAAAAATGCTGAAAAGTAAAACACATAAAGTAAAAGCTGAAAAGTAAAATTGTTGAAAAGTAAATGACGGAAAGTAAATGCTGAAATTAAATACTGAAAATAAATGCTGAAAAGTAAATGCTGAAAGTAAATTACTGAAAAGTAAATGCTGAAAATAAATTGCTGAAAGTAAATTGCTGAAAAGTAAATTGCTGAAATTAAATAAAGTAAAAGTACAATAAAAGAGAATGCTGAGGTAAAAGGATCCACTTTTATTACTTTTATTTTAGATATCTCCATTAATATAATATATTAACTTTGCATGATAATTACCAATCAGCCATATAGGTGGTATCAGATTAAGTCAAATTAATAATTAATTACCAACCGACCAATCAGGCGGTATCCAGTTTAGTCAGGTTAAAACCAATTTAAATAATTACCAACCGACCAATATGGCGGTATCCTCGTTAAGTCAGGTTTTTAACTAGTTTATATTAATAATTAAAGGAGATTAATCTAAATATTAGTAATAAAAGTTTTACCTTTTACCCCAGCAAAAGGGGAGTTACCTGTTCATTACTGAAAAGTAAAAACTGAAAATTAAAGAAAGAAAAGTACTGTGCGTAAAGTAAATTGCGGAAAGTAAAAACTGAAAAGTAAAGAAAAGAAAGTGCGAAGCGGAAATTAATTACTAAAAGCTATAAATAAACAAACAAGATACAATCTTCTTAGTATTCTTAAGGAATTCCTTAGAAGAAAGTATCAATTTTACAAATGAAATGGCTTGGTATTTATAGGCAAAATTTTGCCTCCATCAAATCATCCACCAAATCAATTATTAATTACTCCACTAATTGCTCCACTAATTGCTCCACCAAATCTATTATTAATTGCTCCACTAATCTTTTATCATGTTTGGTGATGATTTGATAATTTTTATTAATTACTTATTACTTTATATTTTGCTTTGAAAATGATTGATAATGACTTTAATAATTACACATCACACACTTCTGGATGGTTCATAAATGTCGGTCATGAAATATTCAGAATTAGAAAATATTTTCTCTTTCAAAGTTGTAGAACGATATGCCCAAAATACGACAGATGCGCAAAACTGGAATTTCCAAAACTGCACTTCGTCAAAACGCCCTTTCAAGTTTCTAATCTCCAAAATTAAAATATCAAGTCCAATAATTGCCCTTATTTGACCAATATTTCATCCTAAATGATTTCATTGAGACCCGATATTATTTTATCTGCAAAATAACTAAAACACATCAAAACGTTCATCAAACCCGAGAAACTAAACAAAATATTAAGTTAAAAGGGCGGTAAATATTGATATATTTTCCGCTCATCACACCTCCAAACCTAACATTTTGCTAGTCCTCGAGAAAAACAACAAAATAAAAATAAAATTAAACTAAGCCACTTTCGTAGGGATCACGGTTGCATTTAGCATATGTAACAAGCCTTTAAACCCCTAGGTGTCCCTAGTGGACGAGTCATAGTCTCGTGAGGGCTTACATCAACGATACCCACAAACGTTTTACAAAAGTAAAAAGATAATAAAACTAATGCACACAAAAACAAAAAGACAAGGGAAAAGAGAATAAAGATGTTAGTGACTAATCAGGTGAAACTTCTACTCCAAGTTACTAGTTGTTTTGTTTTATTCTAAATTACTGAATAAGTAATTCTCCGATTATTTTACCATTCTCCATATACACAGCCAACAAAATATAAAAAAACTCATTTTTGCCCACAACAGTCATAAGTACAGTTGATAAGAGAGTAATATTTTTGTCCTAAAGTTTTATCAGAATTCACACCTTTTTGCAGTAATGGAATAATTTTTCATTTTTCTGATTTTTTCTTTGATTTTTCTCTATTTTTTATTTATATACAATATCTTCCATCTATGTAACGAGTGTTGGGTCGGTGGCTCCCAACCAGTTGACTTTAGGGCACAAGGTGTTAAGACACCCCTACGGACTTAATTACCCAGACTTCAGATATAAATATATATATATATATATATATATATATATATATATATATATTTGTAGCATCTTCGATCCATGTAGCGAGCTTTGGGCCAGTGACTCCCAAACCAGTTGGCTTTAGGGCACTAGGTGTTAAAACACCCTTACAGACTTAATAACTCGGATCTCAGATTTTTTTTTTTTTTACTCCATTGCTTTTTGAGATGCTTCCTCCAATTAAACTAGAGCACGAAAAATTACAAACTTTTCAATTTTAGCTCATGTCCGTATGTTACTATATATGTTGATAATATCTGCGAACTGAACATATGAAGATTCCTTTTAGTCCGTTTTATGGAGAATTCACAAACTAAATAATTCAAAATGAATAAACAAAAATTAACTTGTTTCGAAATAGGCTTGAGATACGTCTCAGGAGTGGAAACTCCTTACTCGGCTATCTTTTACCATTTTTACATTTTAGTCAAAATAAAACACAAAAACACAAAATATTTTTGTAATTTTTGAAAAATTTTCAATTTTTTTTGTATTTTTCGAAAATTTTGGACTAAAAATAAAAACAACATACAAACTAAAAACAAGGTACTAATCAACTAATTCCCTCCCCCAAACCTAAATGAGACATTGTCCCCAATATCTTAAACAGTAAAAGGAGAGTTAAGAAGGTCGTACCTGGTTAGCTGAAATCTACATGAAATTAAAGGTTAAGATCCAGATTAATTCTACGCCTCTTACCACGATCGTCCTCAAACCAATTTATTTTTGAAAGGATGGGGTCAACTTGTGGTTCATAGGCTATGAGTTGGTCTATTAGATCCGGAGCAATTCTGGCAGTGAAGAGGAGTTCTTTCATAGGTTTTGACACGAACCCATTTCTTCGGGCATCATCAAGAAACACACAAAGAAAATCATAAAATCTATCAACATTAAACAGTCCAGCGCGTTCTGGTGTATGTTCAGGTTCGCCCAAGATAGAACTATAAAAATTTCCTCCAATGTACCCAAGCCACTTGGCAAAGCGATAAAAGCATCAGCACGGTTAATCATTTCTACCAGTCGTTCAGACATACCTGGCACGATCAGTTCCTCTCCGTTTGATGATCTAATAAGATTTGCCTCTGCCAATGGTTTTGGGATGATTCCCAAAATATTACTGCCTCCTTCCTGTACAGCCTTTGAAACGATCCCCATAAGTCCAAGATTTCCTCCACCATATATTAAGTGCATATTCCTTGCAGCTAAGACTCGACCCAATTCTTGTGCTGCTTCTATGTATTGTGGCTTAGTACCAACACTACTACCGCAAAACACGCAGATGTTTTCAACTCGTCTTCTTGAAGTGGCTTCCATTTTTTTTTTGTATTTCTTTTTCAACTCTGGATGCCTTCAAAAGTGTAATGACGGGCTGAATTTATAGTACCTGAAAAGGGGTGAGTAATAATAGCACTAATATCTTCCAAAGGACGATTGTTAGCTAAACAACAAAAGAGATCGTGAAAGGTCAAAAAGTCTGGATTCTGTCTACGAAAATAAAGATAATTACAGTAGAAAAGCGAATCAAAGCAATAATTAAGGCAACAGAATTGTGTACGCAATACGCCACTCGCTTAGTATAAATTCATTAGGATGTGTGTCTCAAGATTTCATTCTTATTCATCCATCGCTAATGAATTGTTTCTCATCTTTGATTGCCAAACACAATTTCTTCTGTCTTAAAATGCTTCATTTTTGCCTTTCCCTACAAAAATAACACACAAAATTAAAAAGTTCACACAAAATATGAAAACAAATTACAACAAATTGCATGGGTTGCCTCCCTGCTAGCGCTAAATTTTTCGTCTTCAGCCAGACGTGACTGAAATTCATCTGTTAAGGAGGTTTCAATGTCTTTTTGGATGTCCGATTAAAGACAATCCCGTGAGCGTTGCTTTTGAAGGGTCTCTTCCAACGGTAAAGTGGCAAAAAGAGTTTTGTCTCATTCAGTGCTCGTGCCATCTTTTTGCTCTTTGTTACTCCAGTGGTTTCTGCAAAGAAAGAAAGAAAATCAGGAGGTCTCGTATGATGCTTGACTTGGAATGGAAATTCCATTCTGTCAAGCTTCTGGTTGATATCTTTAATTTGTACTCCCCAAAACAGCGATGTTTCTCCTGAATGCTCTGGATCTTTATTAAGGTCAGACATTTGCTCCTCCATTTGCTCTGTTTCTTGCTCCACCTTCTCTTCACAGATGTATTTTAAAATATCCATATTCAGCTCTTTATCTGTCATCTGTGAAATACATGTTTCAAAATTGTCAACCTGAGGATAAAAAGAAATGTCAGATTTTAAGTCTTCATCCTCTAATATGACTGGAATGGATGGTTCGATAGATCTTCTTCAAACATCAAGGTAAAGCATGCTCCAGATATTCATTTTGAGGATTGAAAGTTTGATCCTCCGTTGTTGGAGCAGTTGGTACAAAAGATCAGCTTCATCTTCGTCAGAATCTGAATAATAAAAGTCAAATTGAGACTTTCCTAGTTCGGGCTCCTGAACTGATACCTCTGGTTGTTGATACTGCTCAGCCTCATCCTCTGTTAAGGTGTCATTGTAGATCTCTGGGTACTCGAAAGCTTTGTCAGTTTCATCTGATAATTCTTCTTGAGGTATGAAGTTCTGGTTTTCTGTTAATTGTTTGACCTGATATGTCATTCTCTTATGGATTCTGTTTGACTCTGAACACTTTCGAGTTGATTCTGCTGGAATGTTTCAAGCATTGTATCCAACTTTTCATCTCGTTTCTTGAACACATCTTTGAGCATGTCAATCATCTGATCTTCTTCTGATTGTTGATGAAGATCATTGTAGAAGGGTGGTGGATAAGATGAAAAATGTGGTTCTGTGAAATGTGATGGCTCATCATACATGAAGGATCTTGATAAATCTGCCACCCTGGATGATAGTTGTAATCGTAATAATCTCTAGGGTGGTTACCCATTACATATGTCACATCTCCCGTTGCTTTTGTTTAACAAATGTGGTATTGCTTTGTTCTGGCATCCAGTGATAATTGTTGGGCTGGACAACAGGCCTCAGAAAACTGGACTGTTGCTCCCAAATTTGGGGTGTATTTTTAATAAAGCTCGTGATCTCTCAATCTCCCAATAATGTTCCATTTTTTCAATCACCTGAAAATACAATAAAGAAATAAAAATTACAGATAAAGAAAATTAGATACAAGTAAATTAGATAGCTTCAAAATTAATAACTCAAGAAAAATAAGTCCCCGGCAACGGCGCCAAAAACTTGACCGGCGTAAACATACACGTATAACGCAAGCGCACGTATCGTTCAAGTAGTATAAAAATATCGATCCCACGAGGACTTAATTCCTACTGTTGTTATTAATTATTGAATCTATTTATTTACAAATATCTAATTGATGGAGAAGAGAATGATTGCTTGATTGATTTGGTTGATTGTAGATTTGCTAAATAATAAATAAATAAAAAGACAAAAGAAAATACTAAGGAAAATAACAAAAGACACAAAGATCTAGGGTTGTGAATCATTCTAATATCTTTTAAAAGATGAAGTGATTATTTTATGTTTGTGTAATAAATCGGTTTACTAACCTGGAACACTAAATTATGCAAAAGCCTCTGCGATGGTCAGACGCAAATACCCAGTTTAAACCCAATTGAACCATATGTCTATGTCAACCAAATTATCTGGATTCATTAAGTTTAAGTTCCAATTATGGCTACCCCCCCCGACAGGTATTTCTATCCTGTAAGGAAATCTATTAAAGGGTTATATATCCTCAAGGAAGATCGTGGGCTATTAAGTCTAAGGCTGAAACCTAAAATCCCTATGTCTAGTTCATTTTAGATTTACCACATCAATCTATTGGTGATCAGACAACAAGAAGCATTAAGCTTAAGACTTAATAAGTAAACCTTTAAATTACCCAAAAGATAAAATAACCCCTTTATAAACCGATGATATTAGATTCATCACAACCCCAGATAACTAACACATAACTAGGGCTAGTAAAAACTTAAAAGTAAAAGACATAAAATAAAAATGCTGAAAAGTAAAAAGGCATAAAGTAAAAGCTGAAAAGTAAATTGTTGAAAAGTAAATGACGGAAAGTAAATGCTGAAATTAAATACTGAAAATTAAATGCTGAAAAGTAAATGCTGAAAGTAAATTACTGAAAAGTAAATGCTGTGAAAGTAAATTGCTGAAAGTAAATTGCTGAAAAGTAAATTGCTGAAAATTAATTAAAGTAAAAGTACAATAAAAGAGAATGCTGAGGTAAAAGGATCCATTTTTATTACTTTTATTTTAGATATCTCATTAATATAATATATTAACTTTGCATGATAATTACCAATCAGCCATATAGGTGGTATCCAGATTAAGTCAAATTAATAATTAATTACCAACGACCAATCAGGCGGTATCCAGTTAGTCAGAGTTAAAACCAATTTAAAATATTACCAACCGACCAATATGGCGGTTATCCTCGTTAAGTCAGGTTTTAACTAGTTTATATATAATAATTAAAGGAGATTAATCTAAATATTAGTAATAAAAGTTTTACCTTTTACCCCCAGCAAAAGGGGAGTTACCTCCTCATTACTGAAAAGTAAAAATTGAAATTAAAGAAAGAAAAGTACTGTGCGTAAAAGTAAATTGCGGAAAGTAAAACTGAAAAGTAAAGAAAAGAAGTGCGAAAGCGGAAATTAATTACTAAAGCTATAAATAAACAAACAAGATACAATCTTCTTAGTATTCTTAAGGAATTCCTTAGAAGAAAGTATCAATTTTACAAATGAAATGGCTTGGTATTATAGGCAAAATTTTGCCTCCATCAAACATCCACCAAATCAATTATTAATTACTCCACTAATGCTCCACTAATTGCTCCACTAATTGCTCCACCAAATCTATTATTAATTGCTCCACTAATCTTTTATCATTTTGGTGATGATTTGATAATTTTTATTATTATTTATTATTTATATTTTGCTTTGAAAATGATTGATAATGACTTAATAATTACACATCACACACTTCTGATGGTTCATAAATTTCGGTCATGAAATCTTCCGAATTATAAAATATTTTCTCTTCCAAAGTTGTATATCTTTGAGTCTCTTTAATTTGGCACTTGAATCCGCGGAATCCAATATCTGAGTTAAAACGATATGCCCAAAATACGACAGATGTGCAAAACTGGAATTTCCAAAACTGCACTTCGTCAAAACGCCTTTCAAGTTTCCAATCTCCAAAATTAAAATATCCAGTCCAATAATTGCCCTTATTTGACCCATATTTCATCCTAAATGATTTCATTGAGACCCGATATTATTTTATCTGCAAAATAAACTAAAACACATCAAAACGTTCATCAACCCGAGAAAAAACACAAAATATAAGTTAAGGGGCGGTAAATATTGATATATTTTCCGCTCATCAGCATACATTAAATCGCTAAGCATGGTAATGTAAATGAATAATAATCTAAACATAAGCGTATAAGAGGACATAATCAAGTTCCTAATGCGAAATAAATAATTAATCATGCTTGGAAATAACCAACTAAATCACTTTTCAAAAAAAAAAAAAAAAAAAAAAAAACTAAATCATGCATAAAAATAAATAACATACTAAACGGTTAAATCATGCTTAGAAAAATAAATAACATACTAAACGACTAAATCATGCTTAGAAAAATAAATAACATACTAAACGACTAAATCATGCATAAACATTAGATTGGATGAAACAAAATATGTGTGTCTCTCAAGTGGTACGTGGAGTTGTTTCCCAAGTACAAACCGCACTACCGTCCATTCAGATTCGGCTAAGGAATTTACATCTGGGTTTCCATCTGATATACCATGAGAGATAACACATATTTCATTCATCCCATGGTCATAGCATACACCAATCAACAATACTCATGTGAAGTAAAATAAGAAGATAAATAAAAAATAAAGGAGAATAATTATAAAGGGTGCCCTCAGGTCTAACCTCTTAAGTCGTCTCTTGGAAGTGCATTACACGGCAGTTGGAAGGGTTGATGCTCCGCAACTTTTTCGATTTAATGGTTCGTTGTTTTCCTTCGTTGCCTCACTGTTTGGGCTGCTGTTTTGCTCTGTTTTATGCGGTGGATGTGCAGTTTTTTTGGACTGGTTTGCGGGTTTAAAAGTGCAGTTTTTCAGGGACTATTTTCGGTGAAAATAGAGAGATTTACTGGGCAGATTTGCGGTGATAATTGGGAAGTTTACTGCGCTGTTTTAGTGTGTTTTCAGAGAGTTTGCTAGGCAGTTTAGGCGTGAAAGTCAGGGGCTGTATGAGGGTTGTTTGCGTGAAGGTTAGGGGGTTGCGTAAGGGTTGTTTGCATGAAGGTTAGGGGCTGTGTTGAGGGCTGTTTGCGTGAAGGTTAGGGGCTGTGTTGAGGGTTGTTTGCGTGAAGGTGAGGGGCTGTGTTGAGGGCTGTTTGCGTGAAGATCATGGGCTGTGTTGAGGGCTGTTTGCCTGAAGGTCAGGGGCTGTGTTGATGGCTGTTTGCGTGAAGGTCAGGGGCTGTGTTGAGGGCTGTTTGAAGGGTGTTTGTGTTGAGAAGTGAAGGCAGATGGCGTGAGGGGCTTTACGTGAAGAAGGGTTTGTGGCGTGAAGTGAAGGCTGATTTGTGAAGGGTAATGGCGTGAAGTTAAGGCTGATTTGTGACGGGTTGTTGTAGTCGGTGAGGGCTATGCGTTGAATGTAAGGGTTGCTATGGGGAAGGGGCGTTCTGAGTGTGTTGTCTGTAGGCTGTCAGTTGCCGAGAAAGGATGATGGATGAGGGCTGTTTTTAGTGTGTTTCTCACGGCAATGGAGGGTTCTTTTTGTATTGCTTTGGGCGTGAATCAGCTAGGGTTTGAAGAGTTGGTTTTGGCTTCTTTTTATAGGCAAAGGTTGGGGTTATCCTTATGCGAATAGGGAAAGGATTTTGTGTAATTATGGGGATATCTTCTAATTAGTGTGCTATAAGGAAAAATCTATTTAATTAGGGATGTGATTTAATTTGATTTGATTTCTTCTCTTTTGATTAGGGATATGATTTAATTGAATTAGGAAAGTGTTTGATGAGATTTGATTTGAATCTTTTAATTTTGGAAGGTGATTTGTCTTGATTTTAGCATGTGTTTAATGTGTGATTTTGTTATTTTGGAATGCTTTGGGCGTGGCTTTGATCTTCTTGGGCGTGAGTTTGGTCCATTTTGGTGGCCTTGGTGTGTAGTTTGGTGATGTGTGGGCTTGGTGTGTGACTTGCGGGGGTTTGGGCCAAGGATAAGTTTAAAACAGAGATCTAACGAGCAAACACGAAGCTAAGCAAACGAATTAAATCCAACAAGGTGTCAATTTCTGACTTTTCCCTTCTGACGTCCGTTTCCCGCGACTTCTACAACTTAAAGAGGTAGTGTCTCCATGTGAGACTCATCATCGGGACTTATATGCAAAAATACAGTGCGTACATGTACCCTCTGACATACGCGAGCGAAATAGCTTCTTTTGCAATTTGTACTTCTAAGATCTAAGAATAGATCTATGAAGATCCTTTAACTTCAACATCATGGTATAAGGATCTAATCCTTAGTTCTGACGACGAAATTAAAGAGTCATTGCAGCAAGCATAACGGATTGAGCACTAAAGTTATCATCACGATGAGTCTTCCAAAGCTCATGCTCTACTATTTGCTCAACTCCGGGCTCAGGCCCGAGAGGTTTCTCTATAAAATAGAGTAACTTCTCAACTCTCATGACTATCCTGAGATTCTTTTCCCAATCTGGAAAATTAAAGCCGTTAAAGACATTTTCATCCAGGATTATGTCATTTGACGCTAATCTTTCAAGTCATCTTGATTGCTGTAGTCCAACTATCCAATCAACGATTTCGGGTACAATCTAATGTAATGATTATTATAGTCTAACTATATAATTAACTACAATTTGATTGGTTACTTTCAAATGTATTGATTACTATAGTCCAACTATATAACCAACTACAAATAAAGTAGTTTGAATACAGTCCAACTGTTTAATTAAAAAAAATTAAATATTAGCCCAACTAATATATATAAATATAATTAATGACGAAAAATAAAATGAGCGCAAATTGGCAAGTATCTAAACGAAATTGTAAATTTAATACTTGCCTCCCACTATTTTTCGGCGAGCCTCTAACCCTCTGTGGAGTACTCGGGAAACCTAGTTTCCTAGTGGGCTAGAATCCCGTTAAATAACACACAACCTTGACTTTGGCCAATAAATTGTATGAAACTTAACTAGGTAGATCTCTAATATCAATTCGATCCCATCCAATTCCTAGATCCAGTATGTGGACCTCCAAGTCCGAAACATATATTTCCTAACATTTTTCCTCTGAATCAACTAAGCATTGGCTTTGGCTCAACAAAATTAATGATTCCAGTTAAGCGTGACCCATTGACAGTGGGAAAGCTTCGTAATCGAAGTCGATGAACTAAAAGTGACCTTGACTTTGGCAAACAAGTCACAACTGCCCAAGACACACGATATGGAACAAAGCTTATGTGATTCAAACACATCCGCGATGGACAAAAGTCTTGACTTTGTCCGATAAACCAATGCCAATCTTGTATCTTGAGAGAGAATCACTCAATGGAAGGAAAAATGCTTAATATTGTTTGAGGGTTTTTCGCGTAAATTGGAAACCAATTTATTATCTTTAATTAGGTCTCATCATACACCATTAAACATGCATTCTAAAAGCATAATAAGGCGCGATAAATTTAATAATGATATGCGGATGGATATATAATAAATTGTTCATAGAACAAATCTCTCCATTTCCTCTCTCCCGCTAGCGCTATTCTTACTTCTAACCAATTACATAATACTTCTAAAGAAACCTCATTGGCATTGAGGGGAATTGGTGAGAAAATAAATACAAAGAGAATAGAGATAATAGGCTAGACACGCAGGTCCAATTTAATAAATTCTGAACTTATTATAATAATTTCCAAATTTGCCCTCACCATGCTAATATCCATCCAATATACATTATTCATACAATACATCCAAGTATTCACACAAAGCATGTTATCAATCAATCTAATCCAATTAATTAATCTTTGAATTAATGATCATCCAATGTTCAAACAATGATTTGATTTGCGCGAGTCCAACTCGTTTAAGAATAAATACTCAAAGTACGTATTCTTGACTTATATCGAACTACAATTTCAAATCCAATTTAAATTGTATTCTATATTAATTCATGTTTAATTCCAAATTAAACAGTTACATTTTCAATAGTGCCTTTAAGGACTTGGATTCCAAATCCAATCCAATTGGGTCTCAAAGGCCCAATTAGCATCCAATACTATTCAATTAAAGTCCAATGGGCTTTCAATTAATTCTTTAGGCATGGGCTTTGGCCATTATGAATCAAACCTAAGATACCAAGGCCCCAGTTAGGAATCACCCTATGCCATAAAATCAATTTAGGCCCATTAGGCCCAATTAAATTTTTAAAGGCCCAATGTCTTATTTGGACTTTATGGAAATGGTTTCGGGCTACTTTGGATCTAACACAATTGTCATAAACCAAACTTGGCCCAACCAAACCCATTAAGCCCAATTACAATAAATTAAATTAATATATCATTCCAAATTACATATTAATCTAATTAAAGTGCAATTAGTATAATTAATCAAATCATCTAATATTTCCAAAATACCAATTAATTTAATTAATCACACTTAACATTTCAATTTATGTCCAACACAAATTAAAGCACAATCAATCCATTTTAACATGCTAGGCTCACGGCATTGGCAAGGAATTTGTCATGCAATTTGATTTCAATCCAATTAAATCAACATATATCATACATATCATGCCAACAACACATCCAATTGTTAAATTTCAAAAAATTAACTATTAGCAATTTCTAGGGTTACATTCGGCCAAGGTATAGATTTTCGGGAAAATTAATTTAATCAATTTTACACAAATCTAATGATGCACAAATCCAATTCAGCATCATATAAACTCAACCAAACATCCAATTTTGCATTTTCATGCTCCAAGCAAAAAATACCCAAATTAAAGTGTAAGAACCTTAGAATCAAATCATGCTTAAAAAATGCTCTGATACCATTGTTAGTGTTCGTAGAACCTGCCAAGGATCTCTAAGAGTGATTCATGTGTTAATATTACCAAAGGAAGTTGTGGAATACTTACATTGGTTTGGATGAATTTGAAAACTTTTCTTTGAAGATGGAAGCTCTAAGCCATCTTTATTGTTCCAAACTCATGGCTGAATCTTTGGGAGGCGAATTGATCGCATTCTCTCTCTTCTAGTCGAATTAATCCAAAATTAATTATTGCCGTAATTAATCCTAGATTAATTTTCTCTCTCTCATAATTAATCTCATATTAATTCTGTTCGAGTCAAATGTTATGGGTGAATTTTTGGGAGGCGACCGAAGAGATCTCTGGATATGTTGGCAGTAAATGCGGTTATCGGACTATCCGAACACGTGCATACCCGGTACCACGTTCTTACCAATTTACAAGACATGGCTGGCTTCTAGCAAAGCATTGTGCCTACCCAATTCTCCAGAAATATTCTTTTAAGGAATACAAGATCTTTGACAGGCGTAATATACATAGTATTGCGTATTACGATCCAGTATCAGATGTCACATGCTAGGCCTGGGGCTGGAGTTGTGTCTGCCCCGTATGAAGCATATATCGGATCACTAGCAATTAGTCTCCTTATGATCGGAAAGTCATGACCTAGTCATACTTCCCCGATGGCTATAGCACTTGAGAGTACCAGTTTTGTATCCCTGGGTGATCATCATCTCCATATGACTGAAGTGATACTTCCATCTTGACATCACACTCAATACACTACGATTCTCAGTATACCCAGAAGAGGCATACACAGAACCTGTTAAAGCCCCGGATGACCAAAACCAAAGTATACTGATTGTCGTAAGTATTATCGATGCAAGTCTCAGTTAAGACCAAATACACCTACCCTGATTCGGATTCCCATAGACACATATTTATACTACCAATTGGATTCCAATGGGTCTATCCGGAGCGAAATTGTTTCCGTACCATCGGCAAACAGAACCTCATATCATACTTGCATGAGTATCCAATACCCAAATATATGAGAACTATACCGTTAAGCTTCCATAACGCGCACAAGTGTAATACTAGTCTATTTCGCATTATCGATGTCCAGTCTCGATAATACTACGACTAGGGATATTTAATGATTAAACCTTACGTGGATTAAAATTGTCTCATATCTTATTAATCTGGTATTAATCATATGGACTTTTATCATTTATATATCCAAGTAATCCAATTACAAAGGATAAAAGAGTAATTTCCTTTGTCACATAGTTAATTTTGTACAAGAACACCATGTTCTTTACAAAATAGTGATGCTATTGGTCACAATTATCCAACACCATAGGCATGGTAAGTTTGCCTCTTGGATCCAAATTACTGAGAATAACCACCAATGTCTCATTTCTATCAGGAAAAGAACTAAGTAGTATGAGGGCTTGTACTTCATCTCCCAGTTGCATGTCTACTACAGCAACTGGTTCATCAGGCTTTGGAACTCATTGGTGTGTTCTGCTACTAAAGTTCCACTTTTAACTTCAAGTTCACCAGACGCCTCATTATTAAAGCTTTATTCTGAGCTGTCTTGGCCTGATACATGCCTTCCAGCTTCGTCCATATTTCGTAAGCATCTGTATCCCGTGCTACGTGGTAAAAGACGTTGCAGTCGATCCACTGCCTAATCTGACCCAAAGTTTTGTTGTTTAGTTTACTCCAATCATCGTCTTTGACAAAATCTGGTTTCACTCATTTTTCATCGATCACATCGTATGGATATTTGTAGTGTAAATAATCTATCATTCGAGATCTCCGGAGAGAGAAATTGGTTCAGTCAGCTTAATCATTGCACCAAAATGTGAATCTTCCATTTTCACTTTCAGTTTAAGATTTAAAATAAAAATAGGATAAAATTGAGGTTGACTTTCACAAATCATAGGTCACTGTTACGTTCGGAACGGTCGAAAATGGTGGATTTGACTCTTCGTTTGTCCAAATCTGACTCAGGGACCAATTTGTAAATTACTAAACTTTTGGGGCTAAAATATAAATTTCATAGACTTCAGGTGGCTCAATGAAATTTACTAGCTATGCTATCATGTCTAACACGTGTCAGACGGTGTGGCAGCTGACTGAACCGCATGATTGGACCAGAATGATGATGTGGCAGATGCCAATATCGGAATTAAGGCGTGGCAGATGACTGTACAAAATGACTGGACCGAAATTCTAACGTGACAGATGACTAACCGGATATGCTGACGTGGCAAATGACTATATTAGAAAAGATGATGTGGCAGGTGATTGGACCAGAATTCTAACGTGGCAGATGACTATAAGGAATATGCTAACGTGGCGTCTGACTGTACCGAAAATGATATCGTGGCAGGTGACTGGACCGAAAAGATGATGTGAGGGTAACGTGGAGCTGACATGGCTATCTTCGAACTTCAGCTAGCACGTGTGGCGCGTGTGAGATTGGCACCGTGTGGAGCGTCTTTCGGAAGGCGCGTGTGTACGGGCCAAATTTGGGCCTAAGGATAAAATTGACATTTACCTCAGGGCCAACCACCAAACCTGAAGCCCATTAGTGAGTCCAGCCTATAGGCAAAAATACCAGACAAAGAGGCCTCATGAGCCCAAGCCCATTGTCGTCAAGAGAGAACCAACGGACACCAGTTACCAGATCAAGAGAGAACCAGAACTCATAAACATCAACATAAACTTGACAGTTTCAGAAGATAGACAAACAATCATAAAGACGTCAATAAACCATCTAATTAAGCCACCAGTTACAACGACTCCAACGGGCAGAAGAGAGACCCCACATCGAGGAGCCTATAAAATAGAGAAGCAAAGGTATAAATGGGAGACATTTTTTGCACTACATCTATCATCAGATAAAACATAATACCATGCCCTCACGGCAATAAAAAATAGGTTGAGGTATCATAAGACCTTGATCCTTTCACCTTCGACTTATTCATATTTTGCTGACTTGAGCGTCGGAGTGCCTAAGGCTTCCACCACACTGGTGGGCAGTAACCTCCTCGTTCGCTCTATTCTTATTTTGCAGGTTCGCTTGTGCCCCTCAATTCATTCTCGATTGTGGACCTCGACCGAAATCAGCGTTCACAATTTGGCACCCACCGTGGGGCTACCGAGCGGATTTTTTGTAAAAACTAAACACTTCTACAAGCAGCTGGAAATGGCCTCGAGCGATGAACAAACCCCCGATCCCATGACTGCACAACTTGCTATGCTCCAAGAACGTCTGCAAGCCCTTGAAGAGGAGAATCTAACAATGTGAAATTCGAACGAAAGCCTACAGGAAAAGCTGGAGCAGTTGTCATCCAATCCCCAACATAACACTCAAGGTCAAACCAGCAATCCAGACGACCGAATCAATCCGACAGTCCCGCTCATGTCGGATGGGCCAAACAACAATCACCAACCAACTTCACGTGACCCGAACTCTTCTCTCGATCCCACCCATCAAATTGCTAGCTCCATGAGAAGAGAGATGATTGAATTCAAGGAAGCGATTATATCTAGACTACTAGGAGTAAGGCTGCCAATCAGGAAGAGCAGAGTTGAAGCAGTTTCTGATACCCCTTTCGTGGAGTCAATAGTAGCTGTTGAGTTGCCACGAAAATTCATCCCACCCGAAATGAAGCAATATGGTGGGTCCACTGATCCAGACGACCACGTAATACATTACAAGTACAAGATGATGTCAACCGGCTTGTCCCCAAGCCAGTGGGAAGCTGGAATGTGTAGATGCTTTGGGGAAACATTGGCATGGCCAGCCCTTTCTTGGTTCATTAACCTGCCCTACAGGTCAATCGAGTCCTACCAGCAGCTGGCAGACAAGTTCGTGCAACATTTTACAAGTTCTTGCAAATTAGAGAAGACTTCCGATGATCTCAATTCCATCCAGTAGAGAAGAGCATAGTCACTACGGAGCTACGTGGCTCGGTTCTACCGGGAGAGGATTACTATCCCAGATCTCCACCAGCCCACTGCGGTAGAAGCCTTTCGGAATGGGCTACTATATGACAGTGGACTCTATAAGAAATTAACAAAATTTCGATGCTACACCATGGACCAGGTCATGGCGCGGGCCCAAGTAGAAATAAGATAGGAAGAAGGTAAAAGAAATAAGAGAAGGGAAGATGTTACGAATACACGAGTGGACAGAAGGCCAGCTGCTCCCAGGTGACCTGATATGAATATTCACTCTCACAAGGGAAGGAGGAACCAACCAAGAGGAGAGCGGAGACCTTTTTACAAAGATGTTGACAGACGACTGAAGCCATACAAAAATCAAGAGGAGATGCCAGCAAGAAAACCCAGGCTCCCGGACTACAACTTTATAATTTCTCCTAGGGAATTAGTCTTCATACTTACGAAGATGGGGAGTGAAGTGAAGTGGCCTCCACGTTCTAGAGACAATCCAACCAAAAATGACACTAGGAAGTGGTGTGAATTCCACAGAGACTACGGTCATACGACAGTGGAATGTGTAGCTTTGAGGTTAAAGGTTCTGGAATTATTGAACAAAGGGTTCATGAGGGATTTGCTCACTGAGAAGGGGAAAACAACCTTGGCGCGAATGGACGAGAGAGATGGTCAATGAGAAATTCAAACCCCACCACCTCCAATTAATAACACCGTCAATGTTATTTCGGGAGGACCAGGAATCAGTGGAACATCATATTTGGCAGCTAAACGACATTCGAGAGCTCTGGCTAGTAATGTCTAGCATATCTCAATGTCTGTAGAGAAAGTGATCTCTAATCTGACAATAGAGTTTCCAGACGACGGGGATTCACACATTTTAAATCCACATCACGACGCTTTGGTCATTTCCTTGCAGGTGGCAAACTTTATGATCAAACGAGTACTGGTCGACACGGGCTCTTCAGCCAATATTATTTTCGCTACAGCCCTTGCGGATATGGGAGCCGAGTTGGACAAGATAACAGGTGAACGACAGTACTGATTGGGTTTAGTGGGGAGGAAAAATTCACGATGGGGGAAATATCACTACCAGTATACGTCGCTGGAGTCAACAAGATGACCACTTTTTTTGTCTTGGACAGCCCATCGGCCTACAATCTAATCATGGGCAGACCTTGGATTCACGACATGAGGGCGGTCTCATCAACCTATCATCAAGTTATAAAATTCCCAACCAAATGGGGGGTTCAAGAAATTAAAGGTGATAGATTTGCATCAAGAAGCTACTATCAGACGACTTTGAAGGCGAAAGCTGAATCAGCATAGCAATTACAGGCTGGGCCTCATGTTCCGGAGCTGACTCTACCAAATCCAGAGGAGCTCGATGAGGTCCAAATTCACCCTCAATTTACATATCACAAGGTATTGATTGGAGTTGACTTAGATCCCAAACTAAGAACCGAAATGGTTGAATTCCTAAGGAAGCGACGACAGTTTTGCTTGGTCTCACAAAGATATGATTGGAATCGACCCAGAGCTCATTACTCACGAATTGCATGTGGATCCAGACCACACCCCGGTTAGGCAGAAAAGAATGAAGTTCGCCCAAGAAAGGAACCGGATCATAGATGAAGAAGTTCAGAAGTTATTACAGAATTGAGCAGTTAGGGAAGTACAGTTTCCAGAATGGCTTGTGAATGTTGTAGTTGTGAAAAAAAGAATGGAAAGTGGAGAGTCTGCATCGACTTTACAGATCTGAACAAAGCTTGTCTAAAGGATTCGTTCCCATTGCCACATATTGATTCAATGGTCGATGCTACAGCTGGACATTAGCTTTTAAGCTTTATGAATGCGTATTCAGGCTACAACCAGATCCTCATGCATCCTGACGATCAAGAGAAGACAGCCTTTGTCACCAACCGAGGAATTTTTTGCTACAAGGTCATGCCATTCGGCTTAAGAAATGCGGGAGCAACATACCAATGACTGGTCAATAAGATGTTCGACAGTCAAATTGGGAAGACAATGGAGGTTTACATAGACGATATGCTAGTGAAGTCTATTAAATCAGAGCAACACCTCAACCATCTGGAAAAAACCTTCGACATCATGGACATGTACGGAATGAAGTTGAATCCTACTAAGTGTGCGTTTGGTGTCGCCTCAGGGAAATTATTGGGATATGTAGTCACTCGACGATGGATAGAAGCGAATCCAGACCATATTAAATCAGTTCTCGACATCCCCTCACCTTCTAGCCCGAAGGATGTCATTCGACTAACTGGGAGGATCGCCGCGTTAAACAGGTTCATTTCCAAATCCGCATATAAGAGTTTTCTGTTCTTTTCAGCTTTGAAAAAGGCGAACAGCTTAGAATAGACTTTCGCTTGTGAAGAGGCGCTGAGAGGAATCAAACAATACCTCACCACACCTCATCTGTTGTCGAAGCCACTTGACAGTGAAAGGTTGTACCTCTACATGGGAGTTTCAGAGCACACGGTTAGCAGAGTCTTAGTGAGAGAGGAGACGGAAATTCAACTACCAGTCTACTACGTGAGTAAAGAATTGTTGGGAGCAGAATCACGCTACTCGTTAATGCAGAAGTTGGTATTCGCTCTGGTTACGGCCGCAAGAAAGCTCAGACCTTACTTTCAAGGACACCAGATCACGGTATACACGACATATCCTCTAAGAAGAATACTCCATAAACCAGAATTATCAGGGAGATTGGTGAAGTGGGCAGTTGAACTTGGAGAACATGACATATCATACCACCCTAAGACCGCCATAAAATCTCAAGCTTTGGGCGGATTTCGTGGCCGACTTCACTCCCGGCCTACTTGCAACAGCTGAAAATGAGGTCTATTCCATTCAACCGACTATTCCTTGGAAACTAGCAGTCGAAGGATCCAGTAACAAAAAGGGTTGTGATTTTGGAATCATGATCACTACTCCGGCAGGCGACATTCTGTAACAAGCAATCAAGTGCGGTTTTAGAGTTACCAACAAAGAAACATTGATCGATGGGTTATCCTTAGCAAATGAACTGGGAGCCAGAGAGATAGAAGTAAAGTCCGACTCTCAGTTGATTGTCAACCAGATCCTGGGGTCCTATCATGCACGAGGTCAAGCAATGGCTTCCTACTTACAAAAGGTAAATGATATTCGGTCGACATTTGAAGAATTCTCCATAACCCAAGTCCCAATAAGTGAAAACTCCCAAGCAGATGCACTGGCGAACCTTGGATTGACAATGGACGGGGACAAACCACGAACAATACCAGTAGTGTATTTGAACTGACCGGTAATTTGGAAGGAAGAAATAACTGTTGCAACGGTCAATTCATTCGACACTTGGATGACACCTATCGTCAAGTATTTACAAGAAGGCATGCTTCCAGAAGATAGAATGCAAGCCATAAAAGTCCAGAGACAGTATGCAAGGTTCGTTATGTTCGACGGTCAGCTGCTGAGAAGATCATTCACAGGACCTTACTTGAAATGTCTCACATACGACGAAGCGCAGCATGTGTTGGCGGAGTTGCATGAAGGGGAATGTGGGAACCACTCTGGTGGCAGGAGCTTGGCTCTTCGAGCCCATTCGACAGGATATTATTGGCCGACAATGAGGACTGACTTAGCTTAATTCAAAAAAATGTGTGACAAGTGTCAAAAATTTGCTCCAGTTCCACATCTCCCACCAGAAAAACTCAATCACATTTTATCTTCATGGCCGTTTATGAAATGGGGAATGGATATAGTAGGAAAACTCCCAACCGTGCCAGGCCAACGTGTCTACATGCTTGTGATGACATATTATTACTCGAAGTGGATCGAAGCTGAACCATTCGCTAGAATAAGCGACAAGGAAGCACAAACTTTCATTTGGAAAAATATCATCTGTCGGTTCGGCATACCAAGAGAAATTGTGACTGACAACGGCTTTCAATTCATCAGCCATCACTTTCAACACTTCTGCAGGCATTGGGGCATAAAATTAAGCTTTTCAACCCCACGCTTTCCAAAACGAACGGCCAGGCCAAATCGTCCAACAAAACGATCCTGAATACTTTGAAGAAGAGATTGGAGAAGGCTAAAGGCGCTTGGGCGGATGAACTTCCAGGAGTGTTGTGGTCATACAGGACGAAAGTAAGATCTTCGACAGACGAAACTCCTTTCGCTCTGGCATTTGGTACGGAAGCAGTAATTCCAACTGAAGAAGCCATCCCGTCCCCACGTTACCAATGGCTCAACGAAGAAAATAATCAGCAGCTGATTAATTTCAATCTCGACACGGTTGATGAGATAAGGGACCGAGCTTCCATTCGACTGGTTGTTCATCAGAAGAGGATTGCCAGACAATTTGACAAAAACGTCAGGAGCAGGACATTCAAGGAGGGAGATTGGGTCATACGCAGAGTATTCCAGAACACAAAAGAGATTGGGGATGGAAAGTTGGGACCAAACTGGGAAGGTCCATACCTCATCACAAAAATTATTGGGAGAGGAGCCTACAAGCTGCAGACCTTGGAAGGGAATCTTGTCCGCAACAGTTGGAACATCGTTCATCTTAAGTGGTTCATTTAGTAATACTTAAGTTTTGTTATTTTTAGATGTAGCTGCCTTTCGCAGCACTTAGTTATTTTTCAACATTTGAAATGATTTGTAGAACTCATTCGACCGATTCCAATAAAAATTCATCCATAAAAATCAATCGTCCGCGATTATACCTCATACGACAAAACAATTTTCCTTGTCCAAAATATCGGCATACCATCTTTCCATTCTACAAAGCAGTTTCTACATTCTACAAAATGTTAAAAAAAAAACATAAGTACATTAGCATTTAAAACCCTTAAACTTTATGCGCAATGGCTGGTTCTTCTTCGGCAGCTGCGGGAACGCTGGTAGGAACATCTTCTTGGGCTTCGAGCTCCATCCTCGTTTCAGTGTCGACCTCATCCGGTCCAACATCTTCTTCTTCCTACAATCGCTCTTCGGCCCTTTCCACTTCAGCTTCAGGAATTGCCACTGACTCTACCTCTCCCTTCCTTGATTCAACTTCATCACCTTTTTCTTATTCACTATGCTATATCGACGAGGAAAGCCCAGCTACACGTCTTTCGTACTCCCGAATCCATTTCTCAGGCTTCCAGTCGACATGCTTCCCAGCAAGATAGTCCTTCATCAAATCATATATGTCTTTCATCATGGAGTCGATGGTAATCTCTTCCATCTGCTCTAGTAATTGTTCTTTTTCCTTCTTCAAGCTATCAAAACTATGCTTATAGCTGTCGATAGTTAACTTAGACGTTTCCTTCTCCAATTTTAGAGTAGCCTTAACTTCCTTCAACTCCTTCTCAAGCCCTTTTTCCTTTCTCTGAGAAGCGGTCAACCCGAACTTCAATTCTGAAGCCTCAGTCCTCACCGCCGACAACGTTTTTTCTAGTTCCCTGATCCTTCGTTGACTCGACTACGCATTCTTCCGCATATACAGACTACACTCCAGTTCCTGAAAAGCTCGAGTCAAAATGTCATTCGACCAAAAAACAAAGGTTCTACTCACTTGGTAATTCAAAGCAATGGCTTTCTTCACAGGCTGCACCGAACCGATTTGTGTTAACCTTACTTCATCCCCCTCCAGAAAAAGCCCTTCCACGAATGAATCAATGCTGGAAGGATCAGAAATTGCATTTGACTCTCGTGGAACCTTTAAAATGATGTTATCAGAGTCCCCCTCCACTTCGGAAATAGACTTACTTTTCTTCCCCGCAGAAATCATTTCGGTCGACTTCACCTTCTCTGCGACACCCTCACTTGAAATGACTTCCCTTGGCTGACAATCGGTTTCTTTTTCGACTTCTGGTTCTTTCTTCTTCGACTTCCTTGCATTCCTCCGGCTCTTCATCTCGTCGAGTGAAGCTATTATGAATGGTCCAGTTATCATTTCCTCTACGCATAAAAGTTCTTCAAGTTTTAGGGGCTCTCGATATTTGACTCTCCATATAACTTTTGACACGACCATCTAGAATTTATCACGGGCAAAACGTCGTGACAAAGGGCCAGAACTTTACCTTCTCCATCTCGGTGATAAATCTTCTTCAACAATGGAGTTTCCCTTAATCTCTTTTCCACTAAGATGGTCTTATAATACCTTTCCTCGGCCGACAAGGATAAAATTTCTTTGGTGTTGGAGATTGTACGTGAAGTCGTAATAAATTACTTATTTCGTAAAGGATCTGCAGCAACAAGCACATGGTTATTCGAATTCATAAGTGTAGACAACAGAACCTGGGCGACGCTGTTCTAGGCTCGTGGCCTAGATGGGAGTACGAAATAACATGGAGTCGCCACCCGGTGTGAACCGGGACAAAGGTTTAAGGCCGCACTCACCCGTCGCAAGGGAAGACCTCAAACCGTTGGGTTCGGAATGGTCCCTTACTTATGTCACTTGTGATGATATAATTTGTGCAATAAACTAACCGAATCTATTCAACATTCATGCTCAAGGGTACTTAGATCTAACATGCTTTCATCCAAATAATTCCACGCAATGTAACACAACAAGCATATTGAACCATTAAACCAAAGTAAACAAATAACTAATTAAACATAAACATAAACTAAACGAAACATCATGCATAAAGAATGAAGAAACAACATGCCTAAATAACACAATCATGCTTTGAAAATTAAATAAAAAAACTAAATTAAATCATGCTTTAAACAATAATAAAAAACCTATAAACTATAACATGCTCAAATACAAATTAGGATGAGACGAGATAGGTGTCTCTTAAGTGGTACGTGGCTTTGTATCCCGAGTGCAGACCATACTACCGTCCATTCGGAATCGGCTACGGAATTTACATCTGGGTTTCCATCCGATATACCACAAAAGGGAACACATATCCCGCTCATCCAACAATCACATCATGCTTCAAACGACTCTCATGCAATAATATTTTAAAATAAATAAAACAAAAATAAATATGATAAGTAAAAAGGTGCCCTCAGGTCTAACCTCTTTTGTTGTCTCACGAAAGGGCGTTACATGTCCGTTGGAAGGGTGAATGATCCGCAACTCTTTTGGTTCACCAACTCAACGTCTTTCCTCACTGTTTTGCTGTTCGGGCTGCTGTTTTTACTCCGTTTCGCTGCTGTTTCGCTGCTACATTTCAGGTAATTGTCTTGATGGTTTAGCGGACTGTTTTGGGTGATTTTGAAGGCTTAGGGAGGTGCGTTTGTGGGGATTTTTTAGGGAAACTTTATGGAGGTTTTTGGGGGGTTTTCTAGGTGATTTTAGGGCTATTTTGCTGGCTAAAGCCGCAGCAAGAACTGACCAGAACAGCAAGCTAAACTCAGCAGTTCACTGGTGCAGTGGGGTGTTTTCAGGGACTGTTTTGGGGCTGTGAATGGGGCTGTGTTTGGAGGGTGTTTAGTACGACTTTAGGGCTGTGAATGGGGGCTGGAACTCGGCAATGGAGGGTTGAGTTTAGGGCTTGGGCGTGAAGGGTGTTGATGATGGAGGGAAGGTGCGGCAATAGAGGCTATTGGATCTTGAAGGTGCGGCAATGGAGGCTTCAGGGGTCTGCTTGGGCGTGCAATGGAGGCTTAAGAGAGTGCTTTAGGCGTGTGAGAGGGATGTATATGTGCTAGGTGTGTTTCTGTTAATGGAGGGTTTTGCTAGGTGCGTGAGAGGTGTTTGCCGAGAGGTTATGTGAAGGTCAGTCGTGGATTGTTGTGAGTGTATGCGTTTGTATGGAGGCTGTGTGTGTGTGATTTATGCACGTCAGTGAAGGCAGTGGGTGCTGAATGTTGAAGGTTAATTCGTGAGGTAAGGTGGGCTTATGGGGCGTGAGGCTAGTGGGGCAAAGGGGCAGTCTTTGTTGCGTCTTTGTGGTTGTCAGTTATGAGAATAAATTGAGGTTGTTGAATCGTGAGACAGTGTGGTACGTGGGGTGATGAGCTAGGGTTTATCTTTTTCGTTTGTTGTGAAGTGAGAGGAGAAGATGGCCGTGAGAGAGAGGCAAAAGAGAGAGGGGCCGAGGGTTATTTTCTTTTGTTAGTGATTTTGTGAGAATCAGCCAGCCAGGGTTTGAATGTGTGGAGAGGGGTTATTTTTTAGGCGAGGGGATGGATTTTACCTTGTTGGGGAAGGAATCAAATTTGTGTATTAATTAGGAGATATTTTTAATTTAGTATGTGATAGGGAAAATCTTTTAATTAAGGGAAGTGATTTGATTTATTCTTTTTAGTTAAGGATATGATTTATTTAATTTAGGAAGGTGATTTAATTTAATTTAGGAATGTGTTTTATTTAAATTAGGAATTTAATTTAAAGTTCAATTTAATTGGTGAATGTGATTTAATTTAATTTAAGTTTAATTTAATTGGTTTTAATTGTTTAATTTGTGAGATGTGTTTTAAATATTTTAATTATTTAATTTGTGAGATGTGTTTTAATGGGTTTGGTGTGTTTTAAAACAGAGGTCCAACAAGCGAACCCGAAGCAAAACAAGCAAGTTAAATCTGACAAAATACTAATTCCCAACTTTACCCTTCCAACGTCCGTTTCCCGCGGCTTTCACAACTAAAGAGGTAGTGTCTCCATACGAGACTCATCATCGGGCTGATATGCAAAAATACAATGCCTACAATAAGCAAGATTCAAGGATTAAATTTTAAAGAAAGAACGCTACTCACTCGACAAACACCAACGACAAACACCAAAATTCTGGGATTCCACCAGCCCCGGTCGATCCAAACATACCCTCACCATTTGCAAATAAATATTCGGACTGCCAATTTCCCTTATCATTAGTCGGTAATCCAGTAACTAAATGCGTCTTCCTCTGACGAAGGATCAAAGTATATCTTCCATTCTCCTTCAAATGCTCCTTCAGGTAGTAGGTCGCTAAAACATCATTTACCTCAAAAAGCACTCCCAACTCAAAAGACATACATTCAATCGACAATAATATCCTCCACGCATTTGGCATCAGTTGTGAAAGAGCTACTTCAAAATGATCCAAAACCTCCCAAACCAGTCTCAGAATAGGAAACTTCTGCCCCACAAAGAATGGACATACGTAGAATTATATCCACCCCGGAACTTTGTAATCGATTCTTTCACTCGATGAATGAACCCGTAGTTCTAGAGAATCGGGAAACCTATACATGCACATGAGTTCCCTCAACACTTTCCCAGTCATTCGACTAGCATGATTTTTAGATAATAAGTTAGTGGGCACACTCGTGCTAGGAAAGTCACTCGGCTCCCCAACAGTGGGTAAAGACCTTAGTGGTATGGCCTCGGTAGGGATCTCTTGAGAAGGCCTAGCCAATATGACTATGCCATCCTTGATCAACTCTTGGTACGACCAATCTTTGTATACTTCATCCTCATTGGTCTCACTTGAGGAAGATCCGACATAACTATCAATCTTGGCACCTAAGCTGTCTAAGGATTCTCCACTCGACATCTTCCAAACAACAAGCATATAAACAACTAGACTCTCTAGTAACCTACTTCATAAAGATCAAAACCCACAAACACAATTTTAAGAATATTCTCACAAACCCAAAGATCAAACAGCCAATTTTACCTAAGAACAACTTGAATCTACTCTATGAACATTCAAAGTAAAGAAGAACACGAGGAGAGTTTGAAGAATACCTTAGAACTTGAAGCCTTCCTCTCCCAACTTGTGGATCTTCGTGAATGAAGCAAATAAACCAATAAGCTATCCCCTTATACTATATTTTGGCGCTCATTCTCCCGCCAAAAGGATGCCTCGTTATTCACATTAGGTTTTACTGCATTTAATGACACGTGGAAAATCCAGAATCCTTTTATCAGCTATCGTCGAATGGAGAAAAGAATTACAAACATGCTTGTCACAATAAGATGTTATTCACTCACCACAACATCAATGCTTTTCACAAGTGTCTTCCCCATTTGACATGACAACATCAGAAATCTAAACACATGTAATGTACTCATCAAGTCAGAGGTTGATTCAACATTTAAGCAACCCCTTATACGAGTTACTTAATCATTCGACACCGCCTCAAGCGTACCATAGTAGCGACCTCTCGACACGACATTTATGGAATTTGCACAAATAAATTGGTCACTCGGCACAACATTTTGAATAGGCTTAGATACAAGACTTCGACACAACTTATATTCGGACCAAGCATTCGACGCGAAATCAATGGAACACCAAAGAGAAAGCAACTACTCAACACTCATGTCGAGTCAAGTTAAAGGCATGAGCTTACATTGTCAAGTCGACACATGTCGTATGAATTAAATCCCTGAACCATCAGCTGGTTCAGTCGACCGGGGACATCCCCAAGATGACTCATGTCGAGTCAAACGGAATCATAAAAATCACTCGTTACATACGAAATGTCGAGTGGAATTACTCATGAACCATCATCTGGTTCAGTCGACCAGGGACATCCCCCAGATGACTCATGTCGAGTCAAACAGAATTACGGAATTCACTCGCTTACATACGACATGTCGACTGGAATTACTCCTGAACCATCATCTGGTTCAGTCGACCAAGGACATCCCCCAGATGACTCATGTCGAGTCAAACAGAATTACTGAATTCACTCGGTTACATAAGACATGTCGACTGAAATTACTCAAGAACCATCATCTGGTTCAGTCGACCGGGGACATCCCCAAGATGACTCATGTCGAGTCAAACAGAATCATGGAAATCACTCGTTACTTACGAAATGTCGAGTGAAATTATTCCTAAACCATCATTTGGTTCAGTCGACCTGGGACATCCCCCAGATGACTCATGTCGAGTCAAACAGAATTACGGAATTCACTCGGTTACATACGACATGTCGACTGAAATTACTCCTGAACCATCATCTGGTTCAGTCGACCGGGGACATCCCCAAGATGACTCATGTCGAGTCAAACGGAATCATGGAAATCACTCGTTACATACGAAATGTCGAGTGAAATTATTCCTGAACCATCCTTTGGTTCAGTCGACTGGGGACATTGATGAGTGGTATTTCTATCACAATTTCCCACTCATTTACCCTAATATTTTGTATAGTTTCTTGAGTTTTGTGAATATTTTGATGTGTTTTGTGTTATTTTGTAGATAAATAAAGTTTCAGGACATTCTGGAGGTGATTTGGACCAAACCAGTGAAAATTAGGAAAAGGGCATTTTGGTAATTTGGACGCGTCATGATGCGTAAGCCCTTGGCATCGAGACGCCTAAAGTGCACCAGAGCTGCTAACGTGCGCCGGGTTAACGGGTCCGAATTTGAGAAGTTTGATTTTGCTAAAGTGCATCGTGCCACGTGTCACCATCCCAGCCGATCTGCTAACGTGCGCCGTGCCACGTGTCATCATCCTACGGTGCCGAAAATTACTATTTCCACGTGTGCCACGTGTCATCCTACGTGTCGCCACATCATCCGGTCAACGAGTCAACTCTGCCACACGTCTTGCCACGTCATCATCCATATCAGTAGGTCAACCGAGTCAACATGCCACGTCATCATCAGCCAATCACAGCGTGACACGTGTCGCAATCCTACGGTGCCGACAATTGATCTCAACCGCCTTGCCACGTCAGCGCCACGTCATCACCACGTCAGCATAATAATTGAGCTCTTAGCCGCCTCGCCACGTGTCGCCTTATCTTCTTATCCGAATTGCCACATGTCAAAGCCTTAACAAGCCACGCCAAAAGAAGCTGGCGTTGCGACGCCAAAGCCCTTAGCGTCGCGACGCTGGAAGCCTACTGGGATCTATAAATTGAGCTCGAGATTTCAGTTTTTGATGCACCACTCTCTCTCATTTCTTTGATGTAAAGAATGAGTTTCTCTCTCTAGTTTCTTTTAATTTTTAGTTTTTAGTTTTGTAATAATTTTAATTACGTTCTGTAATAATAGTAATTTACTTTCTTACTTTTTACAATTTTTACTATTCACCATGAGGAGGTAACTTCCCCAGCTAGGGTGAAAGGTAATTCTTTTACTATTGCTATTTAGACTAATCTCCCTTAAAAATAATATTTTCACTATTTAAAATTTGACTTAAAAAGGATACCGCTATATTGTTCGGTTGGTAATTTAATTTTAATCTGGTTTAAAACCTGACTAATCAAGGATACCGCCAGATTGGTCGGTTGGTAATTTAATTTTGTTTCCGCCTTTATGGCTGGTTATGGACAAAATTACCGCCTTAATGGCTGGTTGGACTTAATTTGACTTAATCAGGATACCGCCAGATTGGTCGGTTAGTAATATTATCACAAGTTAATATATTATTTTATGGGAGATATCTAAATTAGTAGTAGTAAAAGTAATTCCTTTTACCTTAGCATTTTATTTTATTGTATTTACTTTTCAGTATTTACTTTACCGTATTTTTACTTTATGTCTTTTATTTTGAAGTTTTACTAATCCTAGTTATGTGTGATAACTAATTAGTTATTGGGGTTGTGATGACTTTTAATATCACCAGTTTTTATAAGGGGTTAATTAAAGTTGTGTAATATAAAGATTTATTTATTGAGTCTTAATCTTAATACTTTTATTAACTGGCCACTAATAAAATTGACTAGATAAACTTAAAATGAACTAGATATAGGGATTTTAAGTTTAAGACCTTAGACTCAATATCTCACGATCTTCCTTGAGGATAGATAACCATTTAATAGATTTCCTTACAGGATAGGAATAACCTGTCGGACGGGGGTAGCCTTAATTGGAACTTTATCTTAATGAATCTAGGTAATTTGGTTGACATAGACATATGGTTCAATTGGATATATATACTATTTATTTGTAATTGACCATCGGAAGAGGTTTACATAATTTAGTGTTCCAGGTTAAAAATCAATATATTACCCAACTTTAAGATAACCACTTCATCTTTAAAATGATATATTAAAAGAAATCACAACCCTGATAGATAGTTTTTAAGATTGAATTTTCTTAAAACCTACTTTTGACAATTTTATTTACTTGCTTTTAAATTTAGAATCGTCACCATTTCAAATCAATCAATCAACCTGTTAGATACTAGTAATCATTTGACCTCATAAAATTAATAACTTAGGTATTAAGTCCTCGTGGGATCGATACTTTTTATACTACTTGAACGATACGTACGCTTGCGTTATACGGGTGTGTTTATGCCGGTCAAGTTTTTGGCGCCGTTGCCGGGGACTTATTTATCTTTTACTATTAGTTTTAGGGTTAGATACTTTTACTGTATCTAATTTCTTTTTACTTATTATTTTTGTTTTCTTGTGTTTCAGGTTCTTAGAAGCTTCATGAGACAAACCAGAAGTTTGACTTCGACCGCTTGACCCGGAAATTGAAAGAACCACATCAGACAGTTGAGAAGGGAAAGGCGAGAAGGCCAAGAAGCTTTAGTCAACATGGAACCGGAACTTTTGGAGTTGCACCACCAATTCACTTCGTGACAGAACCATTCCAATGGTTGACAGACTCTTCTTGCATTGTACTTCCTCTATTACCAGTAAATGCAGGTGACATCAAAACATGCATTCAGATGATTCAGCAGTCAGTTCAGTTAGGGGGAATGCAACTGAAGATCCTAATGCCCACATCAGCAACTTCCTGGAAGTTTGCGGCACTTTCAATTACAACTAAGAAGCTGAAAAAGCAATGAGATTGCGGTGTTTTCCCATACTCCTTGAAGGACAGAGCTAAAGCTTGGCTACATTCACTACCAGCAGGTTCCATCACAACTTGGAACTGTTTAGCCACCAAATTTCTTGCAAAGTACTTTCCACCAGCCAGAACCGGAAAGCTGAGGAATGACATCATATCCTTTGTACAGCAAGATTCAGAAACTATCTACGAAGCTTGGTTAGGTACAAAGATTTGCTCCGGAAATGTCCTCTCCATCAGATTCCAAAATGGCTTCAAGTCCAAACATTCTATAATGGACTTTCTGGAATAATGAGAACCACAATCGATGCTGCTGCTGGAGGAGCTTTAATGGCAAAAGGAGAAGATCAAGCCTGGGAACTAATCGAAGAAATGGCCAACAACAATTCCTTGTGGCCAACAGAAAGGAGCATGATCCAAAGAATTGCAAGAATTTATGAAAGTGGAGCCAATACAGCAGTCAGTGCCAAGCTAGATCAGATATGCAAATTCATGGAGACTCTTACCACTGGATCCACAAGTTCACCATATGGAGGAGCACCGGAACTAAACCAACTTGAAGAGACGGTGAATTATGTCAACAATTACAACAGACAGGGGAACAATCCATATTCCAACACTTACAACCCATGGTGGAGGAATCATCCTAATTTCTCATGGAGCAACAATTCAGGGCAAAAGAACTATCCACCACCTGGATTCCAGCAACAGAACAAAAGCCAGGAATTTGAAAAAGAACCAGAAATGAAAGAATGGATTGCAGAGATGTTCAAAAAGCAACAAGCAGTATATGATGCTATATTTCAAAGCCAATCTGCTTCTATCAAAGCACTGGAGAATCAAATCGGACAACTGGCCAATGCTCAGAGTTACAGACCACCAGGAAATCTTCCCAGCAATACAGAACCAAATCCAAGGAACCGAGGGAATGAGCAATGTCAAGCCATCACCTTGAAAAGTGGTATTGAAATCAACAAAGATGTTGGAATCAAGGCAGCCATTGAAGATGTTCCAAAAGAAGCAGAGCAACAGATGGAGGAAAAAGAACCAGAAAGACTCATTCCACCTCCACATTTTCCTCAGCGTCTTCAGAAAAAAAAAATTGGACAAGCAGTTTGCTCGATTCCTGGAGGTGTTCAAAAAGCTTCACATCGACATCCCATTTGCAGAAGCCTTGGAAGAAATGTCCAGTTATGTCAAATTCATGAAAGATATTTTTTCACGAAAACGGAGATTGGGAGACTACAAAACAGTAGCATTAACGGAAGAATGCAGCGCCATTATTCAGAGGAAACTTCCCCCAAAGTTGAAGGATCCTGGCAGTTTCACAGTTCCATGCACCATTAGAGAACATTATATCGGTAAGGCTTATGTGATTTAGGAGCCAGTGTTAATTTGATACCTTTTTCTATTTACAGGAAACTGCAAATTGGAGAAGCAATGCCTACCTCAGTTTCATTGCAACTTGCTGACCGAACACTCGCATTTCCAAGAGGTGTTGTTGAAGATGTGCTGGTCAAAGTAGACAAACTAATTCTCCCAGCAGATTTCATCATCCTTGACATGGAAGAAGACAAAGAAATACCTATCATTCTTGGGAGACCATTCTTGGCTACAGGTAAAACTGTGATTGATGTGCAAAAAGGAGAACTGACCATGAAAGTGCAGGACCAAGAAGTGACCTTTAATGTTTTCAAAGCCATGAAATTCCCAAGCGATGAAAAGGAAGAAGAATGCTTCAGAGTTGATGTTGTTGATAATATTGTTCAAAATACTGAGCCAACTCCCACAGATACACTTGAAGCTTGCATCACTAACATGACTGACAGCGAGCTAGATGCTGAAATCCTGGAATGTATCAACTACCTTGACAAACCATTCCGATTCAAAGCAACACCACCAGTTGAAAGTTTGGAACTGCCAAAGAAAGATCGAATCAAGCCCTCGATTGAAGAACCACCACAGTTGGAGCTGAAGTTACTTCCGAGTCATCTCAGGTATGCATTTCTTGGAAACTCTTCTGAATTACATGTTTGTAGACAACAGAACCTGGGCGACGCTGTTCTAGGCTCGCGGCCTAGTTGGGAAGTATGAAATAACATGGAGTCGCCACCCGGTGTGAACCGGGATAGATTTAAGGCCGCACTCACCCCTCGCAAGGGAAGACCTCAAACCGTTGGGTTCGGAATGGTCCCTTACTTATGTCACTTGTGATGATATAATTTGTGCAATGAACTAACCAAGTCTACTCAATAATCATTCTCAAGGGTACTTAGATCTAACATGCTTTCATCCAAATAACTCCACACAATGTAACACAACGAGCATATTGAACCATTAAATCAACATGTATAAATCATTATCCAAACACATCATAAACTAATAACATGCATAAGGAACAACCTAAATATGCTTTAACAAATAAATAACAAACTAAATTAAATCATGCTTAAAATAAAGACACAACCTACGAACTACAACATGCACAAATACAAATTTGGATGAGACGAGACATATGTATCTTAAGTGGTACGTGGCATTATATCCTGAGTGCAGATCATACTACCGTCCATTCGGAATCGGCTATGAAATTTATGTCCGGGTTTCCATCCGATATACCACAAAAGGGAACATATATCTCGCTCATCCAACAATCACATCATGCCTCAAACGACTCTCATGCAATAATATTTTTAAAATAAATAAAATAAACGAAAGAGGATAAATAAAAAGGTGCCCTCAGGTCTAACCTCTTTTGTCGTCTCAAGAAAAGGCGTTACACGTCCGTCGTAAGGGTTGTTGCTCCGCAACTTTTCTGGTTCACTAATCCAACATTTGTCCTCGCTGTTTCGCTGTTCGGGTTGTTGCTTTCACTCCGTTTAGCTGCTGTTTATGGTCTCGGTTCTAGGTGGTAAAGATGCAGTTTTTCTGGACTGTTTTGGGGTAATTTAGGGACTGTTTTGGGGTAATTTAGGGACTGTTTTAGGCTGTGTTTTGGAAGGGTTTCGGGGGCTATTTGTGGACTGTTTTGGCGGTTATTTGGACTGGTCTTGGCTGTGGTTTTGGAAGGGTTTCGGGGGCTATTTGTGGACTATTTTGTGCAGGGGAATATGCGGCAGTTTAAGGCTTATTTCAGGGAGGTTTTGCGGCAGTTTAAGGAGCTGTTTTAAGGCTTATCTGGGTGGCAGTTTAAGGTTGATTTGTGTGTTTTATTTAATGTGGCTAGTGGGCTATTTTGTGGTGTGAGGGGCGTGAACGTGGGGACTGGTGACTAAGGGTGTAGGCAGCGTGAGTTATTTGGTCTGTGTGTGCAATTCGTGAAGAGGGTTTGAAGGCTAGTAGCTTACGTGTTACTGTGAGAAGGCTAGTTGGCGTGAATTTGTGGCTGTGGGGCGTGAGGCAGTTTGTGAATGGCTGTGGACGTGATGAGGGCAAGGGCACAGTTGCGTGGCTGAATGGTTAGCGTGAGCAGGTGGCTTGATTATGGGCTGGAAACGTGAGGGTGCAGGTGATGTTTCTTTGCTAGGTGGGGGTTGCTTACGTGAATAGAAGATTGTGAAAGGGGCAGATGGCATTAAAGGGGAAAAGGTGTGAAGCAGTGCAGTGGGCTGTTGCTAAGGGCGATGTGAACGTGGCTGAATGGGCTGTTAACGTGGGGTTTGATGGGCTTGGCTTGTTGTTTGTTTGTTTGTTTCTGGTCAGTGGCTTGTTGCCTCACGTAGAGTGGACTGCGGCTTAAGGTTCATTTTTTCATTCGGTCATAGCAGTTTGTGGCTCGATGGTTCACGTGGGTTGCTGCCGAGTGGTTGTGAGGCCTTGGCTTTGTGCTGGCTACTAGGGTTACTGGTTCATGCGTTTGAAGGTGCCGAGTGGTGCTGTTGAGGGAGAAGTGATCTACGGTGGTGGTTGGTTGATGCCGAGAAGGGTGGCTTTGTGCTGGCTGTTTTTGATGGTCAGTATGTGTCACGGTTTGCTGAGTAGATGAGAAGGTCTGTGTGAAGTGAGGGCCGTTTTAGTGAGATGAGTGGGGGGGTTTATTGTTTATGCATACCGAGAGAGAGAGAGCAGGTTCCTAGGGTTTGTGCGTGAGTTCTTTGTCTGCTTTGTTGAAGAATGAGGGGGCCGGCCGATTAGGGTTTAGTTTGTTGTTTATATAGTGAGAGGGTAGGGTTAGGGTTGTGCATGGTTTTTTTAAGGAAATAAAATCAATTAATTAGGGAGGGATTTATTTTAATTATTTAGGGAAAGAATAATTTATTTTAGGAGGGGATTATATTAGATTTTAATTAATTTAATTTCATTAGTTTAATTTTAATTTACTTTCAATTTAATTGATTGGTTTTAATTTAGTTTAATTTAATTTGTGAAATTAATTTAATTGGTTATAATTGGTTATCATTTAAAATTTGTGACATGTGTTTTAAATGTTTTAATTATTTAATTTGTGAGATGTGATTTAATAATGGGTTTGGTGCGTTTTAAAATAGAGGTCCAACAGCGAACCCGAAGCGAAACAAGCGAGTTAAATCCAACGAAAATTACATTTTCCAATTTTACCCTTCCAACGTCAGTTTCGCGCGACTTTCACAACTAAAGAGATAGTGTCTCCATACGAGACTCATCATTGGGCTGATATGCAAAAATGCAATGCCTACAATATTATTATTTCTTCTTCACTAACATTGGAGTAGGAAGAAAAGTTGTTGAGAGTGTTACGAGAGCACAAGAAAGCCATTGGCTGGACTATAACAGACATTCGAGGCATTAGTCCATCATTTTACATGCACAAGATCCTGATGAACGATGAGTACAAACCCACAGTGGAACATCAATGGAGACTCAATCCAATCATGAAGGAAGTCGTAAAGAAAGAAATCATCAAATGGTTAGATGCTGGCATCATTTACCCCATCTCATACAGCAGTTGGGTGAGTCCTATGCAGTGTGTACCAAAGAAATGAGGAATTAATGTGATTACCAATGAAAAGAATGAGCTAATCCCAACAAGAACAGTGACTGGATTGAGAGTATGCATGGACTATAGGAAACTGAACAAAGCCACGAGAAAAGACCATTTTCCGCTACCATTCATTGACCAGATGTTAGACAGACTGGCAGGACATGAGTTCTATTACTTTCTGGATGGATATTCAGGGTACAATCAGATTTCCATCGCCCCAGAAGATCAGGAGAAACCCACATTTACATGTCCCTATGGTACTTTTGCTTTCCGCAGGATGCCATTTGGATTATATAATGCCCCTGCCATATTCCAGCGTTGCGTGATGGCCATATTCTTAGACATGCTGGAGCAGAGTATGGAGGTTTTTATGGATGTCTTTTATGTGTTTGGAGATTCTTTTGACCATGGTTTGCAAAATTTGGAACAGGTGTTACAAAGGTGCGAAGATACAAACCTGGTACTCAACTGGGAGAAATGCCACTTCATGGTGCAGGAAGGCATTGTTCTTGGACATCGGATCTCACAAAAGGTGATTGAGGTAGACAAAGCAAAAATAGAGACAATTGAAAAACTACCTCCACCAACATCAGTAAAAGGTATTCGAAGTTTTCTTGGACATGCAGGTTTATATAGGAGATTTAGCAAAGACTTTTCCAAAATTGCAAAACCTCTGTGCAATCTTCTGGAGAAAGATGTGCCTTTCAACTTCACCAAAGAATGCCATGAAGCTTTTGAGATCTTAAAACAGAAGCTGGTCTCTGCCCCCATCATTGTAGCACCAGACTGGACCCTTCCATTTGAAGTGATGTGCAATGCTAGTGATTTTGCAGTAGGTGCAGTTTTGGGACAATGTAAAGCAAAGATTTTCCACACCATTTATTATTCCAGCAGAACTCTGAATGAAGCTCAACTTAACTGCACAACCACCGAAAAGGAGTTGCTCGTAGTTGTGTACCCTTTGGACAAATTCCGTTCCTATCTGCTAGGTCCCAAAGTGGTGGTCTACACAGATCATTCAGCAATCAAATATCTGATTACAAAGAAAGAAGCCAAACCCAGATTGATCCGTTGGATACTTATTCTGCCAGAATTTGACGTGGAGATCAGAGACAGGAAAGGAACAGAGAATCAGGTGGCAGATCATCTATCGAGGCTCAAGAATGGAGAAACAGCTGATAAAGATTTGTCAATCAAAGAAACTTTTCCAGATGAACAGCTGTTTGCCATGAAACAACAGGAAGTCCATTGGTATGCTGACTATGTCAACTACATTGTGTCAGGAAAATGGTCGTTGGAATGGACAACTCAGCAACGGAAGAAGTTCTTCAAAGAAGTCAAGCACTATATCTGGGATGAACCGTACCTGTTCAAACACTGTGCTGATCAATTATTGAGACGGTGTGTTCCACTGGAGGAAATCAACAGTGTTTTGCAGCACTGTCATTCATCACCATATGGCGGACACTTCAGCGGAAACAAAACTGCAGCCAAAGTCCTACAATCAGGTTTGTTCTGGCCCACTCTTTTTAAAGATGCTTATCTTTTTGCTTTTCAATGTGACAGGTGCCAGAGAATGGGAAATATTTCCAGAAGAAACGAAGGACTATTGCAAAACATTCTAGAAGTGGAAATATTCAATGTATGGGGTATTGATTTCATGGGACCCTTTGTTCCATCATTCGGAAACTTGTACATCCTGGTTGCTGTTGACTATGTTTCCAAATGGGTCGAAGCAATTGCACTGCCATCCAATGATTCAAAAGTGGTGATCAAATTCCTGAAAAAGAATATTTTCACTCTGTTTAGAACACCTCGGGCAATTATCAGTGATGGTGGCTCTCATTTATACAACAGATACTTCGATGCACTCCTATCCAAATATGGAGTTACTCACAATGTTGCCACAGCTTACCATCCATAGTCAAATGGACAGTTTGAGGTTTCAAACAGGGAAATCAAAAGAATCCTAGAAAGAACCGTTGGATCAACAAGGAGGGACTGGTCAACAAAACAAGATGATGCATTATGGGCATACCAGATAGTTTACAAGACACCCATTGGTATGTCCCCATATCGATTGGTGTTTGGGAAAGCGTGCCATCTACCAGTTGAGCTTGCGCACAAGGCGTACTGGGCACTGAAGAAGTTGAATTTTGATTCACAAGCTGCAGGAGAGAAAAGACTTCACCAACTTAACGAATTGGAGGAATTTCGCCTACAGGCTTATGAGAATGCCAGATTATACAAAGAAAAGACAAAGAAATGGCATGACCGAAAAATAGTGCACAGATAGTTGGAACCAAGGCAGCAGGTGTTGCTTTACAACTCAAGGTTGAAACTTTTCCCTGGAAAATTGAAATCTAGATGGTCAGGTCCATTTGTGATCACTCAGGTTTTACCTTATGGAGCTGTTGAGTTACTGGATCCTAACACCAACAACACATTCAAAGTTAATAGTCAGCGTGTCAAACACTACTGGGGAGAATCATTTGAGCGACAAAAAGAAAGTGTCACACTTTCAGATCCAGCATAACGTTCAGGCAGTCACGTCTAGCTGACGACTTAAAACTTAGCGCTCGCAGGGAGGCAACCCATGCAATTTTTTTATATATTGTGATTTGGTGTGATTTAATTTGGTGTGTTTAGTTTTTGCAGATTAAGACATTTCAATATAGAAGAAGCTCTCGCAATCTTCGCAAGCGATTTCCTTCTCTCCCTCAAAATCCGATGAAAGTCTACAAAGCTCGCTTGGAACGGATGAGGTTACTGATAATTCACGGTGTTCCTAATGACATTCGTTGGGTAATTGAAGCACGAGTCTGATTGGCAGGTGAGTCTTCTGACTCTTTTATTAAAAATCTGCCTGGTTTTGGAAGAAGCACTTATGCAAAGAAACGTAGAGCTAAGCAAATGGGTGTTTGTTATAAATGTGCACATTGGAATTGCAATACTCGTTGTCGTTCTTTAGGAATGGTGTCTGATATCGCGAAGACAAAATTAAATTCATTAGGGATGGCTTGAGTAATGAGTCTTTAGATGATATATCTTTGACTCTTGAGACGCATCCCAGTGGATATGTTCACATAGCCTTTCGCAAATTACATACACAATTTCAAAAAGAAATACAATTGTTAAGTTTCAGGAATCTGACTCAAAAAGACCTTGTTTGCCAATTTATAAGAAAATTGGATGGGAACCTTGTCCCTGACGCATAGACGTCGATCAAGCCGCTACTTTTCTTGTAAATATTATATCTCTTTGTCTTTTCCTAATAATTGTAATTTGTTTTGTTGTTTTCTTTTATTTTCTCCGACAGGATCCATACCTTTTTTACTATCACGATTTGTTTAACTAATAATTGTCATTTGGCAGGTACTAGTTGTAGACACTGCATTTTTGCATATAAGCCCGATGATGAGTCTCTTATGGAGACACTACCTCTTTAGTTGTGAAAGCCGCGGGGAAAACGGACGTTGGAAGGGTAAAGTTGGAAATTAGCATTTTGTCAGATTTAACTCACTTGTTTCGCTTCGGGTTCGCTTGTTGGACCTCTGTTTTAAACACACCAAGCCCAAACTAAAATAATTAAAACATTTAAAAAACATGTCACAAATTAAATTGAAACCAATTAAATTGAAATCTTAATTAAATAAATTCACAAAATTAATCCAATTAAAACCAATTAAATTAATTAAATTGAATTTAAAATCCAATTAAATTAAATTCCAAAATTAAAATAAATCACTTCCTAATTTTAATTAAATCACCCACCAAAATATAATAATTTATTGCCTTAAATAATTAAAATTAAACACAAATTAAATTACTTGATTTCTTTCCTTTTTAAAAGCCATGCAAACCCTAATGAATCAATATAAAAATAACACATTCACAACCCTTGCAACGCCCCTCCCCTCTCTCGGCAGTGACCAAAAAAAGAAGAAACCCTAAAATACACCCTCATCACACGTTCTCTCTCTCCCCATCACAAAACACAAAAGTAAACCCTAATCTCTAAACACCTCCATGCATCCAGTAACCTCAGGAAGCCATCAATTCCTTCACGTACGAATGCCCATCGCACCTGCACCCTCCATTCGCCAACCTGCCTCCCTCACAAGCCTCTAAACCACACAGTGAGCCACGCACACACTGCCACAAGCTTCACGCTCACGTCCTGCCCTGACAAATAATCGCACATCATCCACTAGCACTTCACGCCAATAAAACCTCAAAGCACTCAGCCACCATCACAAATCTGCCTTCACACCCAGCATACTCAACCCCCCCTCATCCCTTCACATCTGCGCACATTCTGCCCACAGCCACGAGCCCTCTTTATCAACTCACGCACCCTTCACGTATCAACGCCTAGCCCTCACCCAGCAAGCCTTCACGCATTAACCTTAAACAAAGACACACCACACTGAACACGTCCTCTCCATCCAACAACCAGCCCACTCACGCACATATACACCACCAGTTAGCCCACTCACGGACACATGGCCACTTGACTCACGAACACATAGCCTTTCCCCACACAGGTAGCCACAACCCACTAACATTCACGCTACACTGCCATAACCCACTAATATTCACGCTACACTGCCACCTACCCTCAAGCCTCACGTTCATCAGCGTCAACCACACACATTTTGCACTCACAGCCTCCACGCACAAAAACCCTGCATTCACGCACATTCTTCACGCGTAAAACCCTGCCTCACGCCTAGCCACACGGCCTCATACAAATTGAACACATAGCCATCACAAGCCTTCCACTCATATACCTTCAACAGCCTCATAGCCATTCGCCACATAGCCTCCACTGAGCCCCCTCGAATTCGCACAATCTGCCCTAACATCTGTGCGCCACAAGCCTCTAAGCTAACCACACGTGAATAACATATAGCCTTAAATCAACACGCCAATGCCCCTTGCACTTAATACCCTCACGCATCATCACCACTCCCATAAGACAAACGCAAATCAAACGCCTAAAACCAGCCCAGTTCAGCCGCATAAACACCTAATAAAACTGCCCAACTTGCCGCATCTTACTAACTTCAGGAACTGTCCAGAAAACACACCCCAAACTGCACCCAAAAAAACTGCACAAAACAGTCCTCAAAAACTGCCCAAAACAGTAACAGAATTCCCCCTGGAACCCTTCCAAAATTGCAGCCCAAACTAGTCCAAATAACCGCCAAAAAAGTCCCTAAATTACCTTAAAATATTGACCATAGAATACCTTGAAAACAGTAGCAAAACAAAGTGAAAACAGCATCCCGAACAGTAAAATAGCGAGGAAAGACGTTGAGTTAGTGAACCGAAAGAGTTGCGGATCATTCACCCTTCCAAAGGACATGTAACGCCCTTTCGTGAGACGACAAAAGAGGTTAGACCTGAGGGCACCCTTTTATTTATTATTTTTCGTTTATTTTATTTATTTTAGAAATATTATCGCATGAGAGTCGTTTGAGGCATGATGTGATTGTTGGATGAGTGGAATATGTGTTCCCTTTTGTGGTATATAGGATGGAAACTCGGACAAAAATTCCGTAGCCGAATCCGAATGGACGGTAGTGCGGTTTGTACTCGAGATACAACGCCACGTACCACTTAAGAGACACGTATTTCGTCTCATCCAAACTTATATTTGAGCATGATATAGTTTGTAGGTTATTTATTTATTATTTAAAGCATGAGTTAGCCTAGTTTATTATTTATTTTCAAAGCATGATTACGTTATTTTATGCATGATATTTTGTTTAGTTTATGATTTTGTTTAAATAGTTATTTGTTTATTTTGGTTTAATGGCTCAATATGCTCATTGTGTGATATTGCGTGTTCGCCGTTTAAAGACTTATTTTCGAGCATGCAAACTTAGATTATGAGTTATTTTGATGAATGCATACTAGACGTAGATTACCCTTGAGCATGAATGTTGAATAGATTCGGTTAAGATATTGCACAAATCACATCATTACAAGTGGCATAAGTAAGGGACCATTCCGAACCCAACAGGTTTGAGGTCTTCCCTTGTGAGGGGTGAGTGCGGCCTTAAATCTTTGTCCCAGTTCACACTGGGTGGCGACTCCATGTTATTTCTTACTCCCAACTAGGCCGCGAGTCTAGAACAGCATCGCCGATATCTGTGTCCTACAGTCTGGCGACTCCATTGAGGATAGAGACTTGGCCCTGAAATCATGTCTTGTGATGTTTATGATTTGTGCTTTAGTTAACCGTGTCTGTAGTGGGTTGAAGGGTTTATTTAAAGGCACTGTCAGCGAGAGCCTTCGTCAGCGAGAGCCTTTGTCCGTACTCCCATAAACCCATATGTGAACCTTAGTCGTAGAACTAGTAGAAATTATTATTTTTTTATATTGATGTTTTGGACTGTCGTCATTTGGATCTAGTTGGACCTTTTGTCAAATGATGTGAACTTATTGGGCCATTTAAACTGGGACGAGTTTGTGTCCTTTGACAGTTGGGCCAAAAGCTTCTAAAATGTCGATGGGCTATTTTATGTTTGGGCCTCTTATCATTTGAAGTTGTTTAGCCATGTTATCGCAAAGTGTAAACCTGTTGGACCTTTTCAACTGGGACAAGTTTGCACCGCGCAATAGTATGATTGAATACTTTAAAATGATAATAGGCCAACTAGTGTAAAATTTTTAAATGGGCTTATATATTATATACATTGCAGTTATCTCATGCATCTCATGCATACACGCATTATGTTAACCCTGTGTCTTAAAAGCCATCATAGATATCTGTTGGGTTAGAGAAGAAAAAAAGGTTTGTCAAGAGGAGTTTAGCAAACATGGATAGCGGGGAAAAGGAAATCGAGAAATAGAAAACCTTACGGCAAGGATAGAAAGAGTATTGGGGGGCCTTCAAAAAAAAAAGAAAAAAAAGAAAAAAAAAAGAAAAAAAAAATAAGAGAAAAAAAGAAAAAGAAAAAATGAAGAGAAAAAAAAAAAGAGAGAAAAATAGTGGGAAAAAAAGAAGAGAAAGAAAAGAAAAAAATTGATTGATTGTTTGTTTTAGTCCTTAATAGTTGGACGTAAGTCCGATGATGAAATTGTTTGTTTTAGGGTGAAATCTTAGAAACGATAAACTCTTGATGTGCTTTTATCTGATGCTTTGAGTAATTGATCTATGTTAGACTCGTAAGCACTTAATTATAGGTTCTTAGCGGTGAAAACCTGAGTAGTTGGCAAGATGACTAGTTGAAAAAGATTGTAGGTCGGTGAATGACCGTTTGCTTAGATGTCTATCCTGACTTGCTTGTGTTATGATGTGTGGTATGGTTGAAAATAAAAGAAAAAGTCTCTAAATAAAAGAAATAAACCGTCTATAACCGATAAGCGTGAAGCTACCCATGGGCGAGTATTAGGACCACCATGAGGAGAAATGGTACCTTAAAGGGTAGGTGTGTTGAAAAAAAAATGAAAAAAAAAAGAAAAAAAAAAGAAAAAAGAGAGACAAAGGAAAAGAAAGATAAAACCATGCCACATCGAGCGCGAAAAACAATTGCAAAGTATAATTGAGACATCTAGGTTGGTTTGACCCATCGATCCCGATTTTTGAAACGAAATCTTCGAGTTAGCTTACCTAAGGATTAAGCTGCGAAAGAACCTTTGCACACACACATTTTGAGTCTGGCATAGATTATTTATTCAAAAACTCAGATTTGAGTTGCATTGAGTGTTTTGAAGGATCTCTGGTTTCATTACTGGGCATTCTTTGAGGACGAAAATATTTATAATTATTGGGACTATTTCGTAGCATGTAATATAATATGATGATGTGGAAGGCCCCACCATGTGGTTCATCTTGACCAAGTGCAAACAGCGGACAACAGAAAGCTAAACCAAGACTGGGGGCGACTAGTCTACCACCTCGCGAATCCGTGACATAACAAGATATTGAGTCATGAGACTAGAGAGAAGACTGAGCAATCACCTGGAGAACTGGTGGAAGACCTAGGAAATTCATTCATGCATTCATGCATACACGTAACATATTTTGCATTCCCCTTTTGTGTTTGTTTTGTTTTGTATTCACAGGTTTCAAAAGAAGAAAAAGAGAAAGCGGCAAAGACAAGCCCACCAGAAACAACAACATAGCATCATCAGTTTCGGGAATAAATCCCAGGGTCGAGGCCCACATCCTCAGAGTTTTGGAAATCCGAGAATGAATCCCAGGGTCGAGGCCCACATCGTCAGAGTTTTGGAGTGAATCCAGGAAGAAATCCCAGGGTTGAGGCCCATATCAATTTCAGTTGTGGGGATGAGTCCCAGGATCGAGGCCCACATCAGCATAAGTTTTGGGGATGAGTCCCAGGGTTGAAGCCTACATCATCAGTATCAGTTTTGGGGATGAGTCCTAGGGTCGAGGCCCACGTTAGTATCAGTTTTGGGGATGAGTCCCAGGGTCGAGGCCCACATCAGTTTAGGGTGAGGCCCACATCAGTATTAGTCTGGGGGCGAGGCCCACATCAGTATCAGTTGAGGGCGAGGCCCGCATCAGTACTAGTTCAGGGTCGAGGACCCACTATATCATCGGTTTGAGGGCGAGGCCCGCATCAGTACTAGTTCAGGGTCGAGGACCCACTATATCATCGGTTTGAGGGCGAGGCCCGCATCAGTACTAGTTCAGGTCGAGGACCCACTATATCATCGGTTTGAGGGCGAGGCCCGCATCAGTACTAGTTCAGGTCGAGGACCCACTATATCATCGGTTTGAGGGCGAGGCCCGCATCAGTACTAGTTCAGGGTCGAGGACCCACTATATCATCGGTTTGAGGGCGAGGCCCGCATCAGTACTAGTTCAGGGTCGAGGACCCACTATATCATCGGTTTGAGGGCGAGGCCCGCATCAGTACTAGTTCAGGGTCGAGGACCCACTATATCATCGGTTTGAGGGCGAGGCCCGCATCAGTACTAGTTCAGGGTCGAGGACCCACTATATCATCGGTTTGAGGGCGAGGCCCCCATTATCAGCGGTATTGGGATGCGTCTCAGGGTCGAGGTGCCCCCGTTGTCGGTTGCAGTTCCGGGATGCGTCCCAGGGTCGAGGACCTACTACATCATCAGTTCGAGGGCGAGGTCCCTATTATCAGCGGTGTTGGGTCGAGTTGCCCCCATTGTCGGTTGTAGTTCCGGGTCGAGGTGCCCAGGGTTGAGGTGCCCACTACATCATCAGTTCGAGGGTGAGGTCCCTATTGTCAGCGGTGTTGGGTCGAGGTGCCCAGGGTCGAAGTGCCCCCATTGTCGGTTGTAGCCCAGGGTCGAGGTGCCCGAGATCGAGGTGCCCACTACATCATCAGTTCGAGGGCGAGGTCACTATTGTCAGCGGTGTTGGGTCGAGGTGCCTAAGGTCGAGGTGCCCCCGTTGTCGGTTTTAGTTCCGGGTCGAGGTGCCCAGGGTCGAGTTGCCCACTACATCATCAGTGCGAGGGCGCGGTCCCTATTGTCAGCGGTGTTAGGTCGAGGTGCCCCCATTGTCGGTTGTAGTTCCAGGTCGAGGTGCCCACTACATCATCATTTCTAGGGCGAGGTCCCTATTGTCAGCGATGTTGGGTCAAGGTGCCCAGGGTCGAGGTGCCCCCGTTGTCGGTTGTAGTTCCGGATCGAGGTGCCCACTACATCATCAGTTCGAGGGCGAGGTTCCTATTGTCAGCGATGTTGGGTTGAGGTGCCCAGGGTCGAGGTGCCCCCGTTGTCGGTTGTAGTTCCGGGTCGAGGTGCCCAGGGTCGAGGTGCCCACTACATCATCAGTTCGAGGGCGAGGTCCCTATTGACAGCGGTGTTGGGTCGAGGTGCCCATGGTCAAGGTGCCCCCGTTGTCCGTTGCAGTTCCGAGATGCGTCCCAGGGTCGAGGGCCCACTGCATCATCATCACAGTTCATATTCGGTAGTTCAGGAACAAAGCCCAGAGGTCGAGGCACCTCGCCATCACATTCAGTTCGGGAACAAAGCTCAGGGAACAAAGCCCACTCTCTACACAACTCAGGAACAAAGCCCACAGATGGTTCGGGAACAAAGCCCAGGGGTCGAACCGCCTCGCCATCATATCAGTTCAGTTTGGTAGTGATTCCTAGAGATCGCAGCATCTTTCAGGGATGAACCTCAGGGGTCGCAGCACCTCACCACCAGATCAACTCAGTTCGAAGCAGCGGGCAAGTCAAGCGGCAGCTGGCAAGCCAGGTAAGTAAAAATGCATTGCATAACTTTGATAGGATTGTCATTGTCACACACTGCACAAGTCCCATCAAAGTGGGGGCGACTGTAGACACTGCATTTTTGCATATAAGCCCGATGATGAGTCTCGTATGGAGACACTACCTCTTTAGTTGTGAAAGCCGCGGGAAACGGACGTTGGAAGGGTAAAGTTGGAAATTAGTATTTTGTCAGATTTAACTCGCTTGTTTCGCTTCGGGTTCGCTTGTTGGACCTCTGTTTTTAAACACACCAAGCCCAAACTAAAATAATTAAAACATTTAAAAAACATGTCACAAATTAAATTGAAACCAATTAAATTGAAATCTTAATTAAATTAAATTCACAAATTAAATCCAATTAAAACCAATTAAATTAATTAAATTGAATTTAAAATCCAATTAACTTAAATTCCAAAATTAAAATAAATCACTTCCTAATTTTAATTAAATCACCCACCAAAATATAATAATTTATTGCCTTAAATAATTAAAATTAAACACAAATTAAATTACTTGATTTCTTTCCTTTTTAAAAGCCATGCAAACCCTAATGAATCAATATAAAAATAACACATTCCCAACCATTGCAACGCCCCTCCTCTCTCTCGGCAGTGACCAAAAAAAGAATAAACCCTAAAATACACCCTCATCACACGTTCTCTCTCCCCCCATCACAAAACACAAAAGTAAACCCTAATCTCTAAACACCTCCACGCATCCAGTAACCTCAGGCAGCCATCAATTCCTTCACGTACGAATGCCCCTCACACCTGCACCCTCTATTCGCCAACCTGCCTCCCTCACAAGCCTCTAAACCACACAGTAAGCCACGCACACACTGCCACAAGCTTCACGCTCACGTCCTGCCCTGAGAAATAATCGCACATCGTCCACTAGCACTTCACGCCAATAAACCCTCAAAGCACTAAGCCACCTTCACAAATCTACCTTCACGCCCAGCATACTCAACCCCATTATCCCTTCACATCCGCGCACCTTCTGCCCACAGCCACGAGCCCTCTTCATCAACTCACGCACCCTTCACGTATCAACACCTAGCCCCCACCCAGCAAGCCTTCACGCATTAACCTTCAACAAAGACACACCACACTCAACACGTCCTCTCCATCCAACAACCAGCCCACTCACGCTCATATACACCACCAGTCAGCCCACTCACGGACACATGGCCACTTGACTCACGAACACATAGCCTTTCACCACACATGCAGCCACAACCCACTAACATTCACGCTACACTGCCACAACCCACTAATATTCACGCTACACTACCACATGCCTCAAGCTTCACGTTCATCAGCGTCAACCACACACATTTTGCACTCACAGCCTCCACACACAAAAACCCTGCCTTCACGCCCATTCTTCATGCGTAAAACCCTGCCTCACGCCTAGCCACACGGCCTCGCACAAATTGAACACAGAGCCATCACAAGCCTTCCACTCATATACCTTCAACAGTCCCATAACCCTTAGCCACATAGCCTCCACTTAGCCCCATCGAATTCACGCAATATGCCCTCACATATGTGCGCCACAAGCCCCTAAGCTAACCACACGTGAACAACATATAGACTTAAATAACACGCCACATGCCCCTTGCACTTAATACCGTCACGCATCATCACAACTCACATAAGACAAACGCAAATCAAACGCCTAAAACTAGCCCAGTTCAGCCGTATAAACACCTCATAAAACTGCCCAGCTTGCCGCATCTTACTAACTTCAGGAACTGTCCAGAAAACACACCCCAAACTGCACCCAAAAAAACTGCACAAAACAGTCCTCAAAAACTGCCCAAAACAGTAACAGAATTCCCCATGGAACCCTTCCAAAACTGCAGCCCAAACCAGTCCCAATAACCGCCAAAACAGTCCCCAAATTACCTTAAAATAGTGACCAGAAAATACCTTGAAAACAGCAGCGAAACGGAGTGAAAACAGCAGCCCGAACAGCAAAACAGCGAGGAAAGACGTTGAGTTAGTGAACCGAAAGAGTTGAGGATCATTCACCCTTCCAAAAGACGTGTAACGCTCTTTCGTGAGACGACAAAAGAGGTTAGACCTGAGGGCACCCTTTTATTTATTATTTTTCGTTTATTTTATTTATTTTAGAAATATTATCGTATGAGAGTCGTTTGAGGCATGATGTGATTGTTGGATGAGCGGAATATGTGTTCCCTTTTGTGGTATATAGGATGGAAACCCAGACGTAAATTCCGTAGCCGAATCTGAATAGACGGTAGTGCGGTTTGTACTCGGGATACAACGCCACGTACCACTTAAGAGACACGTATTTCGTCTCATCCAAACTTGTATTTGAGCATGATATAGTTTGTAGGTTATTTATTTATTATTTAAAGCATGAGTTAGCCTAGTTTATTATTTATTTTCAAAGCATGATTACGTTATTTTATGCATGATATTTTGTTTAGTTTATGATTATGTTTAAATAGTTATTTGTTTATTTTGGTTTAATGGCTCAATATGCTCATTGTGTGATATTGCTTGTTCGCCGTTTAATGACTTATTTTCGAGCATGCAAACTTTGATTAGGAGTTATTTTGATGAATGCATACTAGACGTAGATTACCCTTGAGCATGAATGTTGAATAGATTCGGTTAAGATATTGCACAAATCACATCATTACAAGTGGCATAAGTAAGGGACCATTCTGAACCCAACAGGTTTGAGGTCTTCCCTTGCGAGGGGTGAGTGCGGCCTTAAATCTTTGTCCCAGTTCACACTGGGTGGCGACTCCATGTTATTTCTTACTCCCAACTAGGCCGCGAGTCTAGAACAGCGTCGCCGATATATGTGTCCTACACTAGTGCTATTATTTTACTCACCCTTTTCAGGTGTTATAAATTCAACTCATCATTGCACTTTTGAAGACATCCATAGTAAAATATGGAAGCCACTTCAAGAAGACGAGTTGAAAACATCTGTGTGTTTTGCGGTAGTAGTGTTAGAACTAAACCACAATACATTGAGGTAGCACAGGAATTGGGTCGAGTGTTAGCTGCAAGGAATATGCACTTAATATATAATCTTGTACTTATGGGGATCGTTTTAAAGGCGGTCACATTTTGGGAATCATTCCAAAACCCTTGGCAGAGGCAAATCTTATTGAACCATCAAACGGAGAGGAACTAATCGTGCCAGGTATGTCTGAACGATTGGTAGAAATGATTAACTGTGCTGATGCTTTTATTGCTTTGCCAGGTGGCTTGGGTACATTGGAAGAAATTTTTATTGTGTTATCTTGGGCGAACCTGAACATACACCAGAAACCAATTGGACTGCTCAACGTTGATGGATTTTATGATTTTCTTTGTGTGTTTCTTGATGATGCTCGAAGAAATGGGTTCGTGTCAAAACCTTTAAAAGAACTCTTTACTGCCAGAAATGCTCCGGATCTAATAGACCAACTCATAGCCTATGAACCACGAGTTGACCCTATCCTTTCAAAGATAAATTGGTCCGAGGACGATCGTGGTAAGAGGCGTCGTGTTAATCTGGATCTTAACCTTTAATTTCCTGTCGATTTTCAGCTAACCAGGTACGGCCTTCTTAACTCTCCTTTTACTGTTTAAGACATTGGGGACAATGTCTTATTTAGGTTTGGGGGAGGGAAATAGTTGATCAGTACCTTGTTTTTAGTTTGTGTGTTGTTTTTATTTTTAGTCCAAAATTTTTTTTTAAAAAAAAAAATTGAAAAATTGAAAAAATTACAAAATATTTTGTCTTTTTGTCTTTTTATTTTGACTAAAAAGGTGAAATTTGTAAGAGATAGCTGAGTAAGGAGTTTTCACTCCTGAGACGTATCTCAAACCATTTTTGAAACAGGTTAATTTTTGTTTATTTCCTTTTAAATTATTTAATTTGTGAATTCTCCATAATACTGACTAAAATGGATCTTCATATGCTCAATTGGCAGGTATTATCAACATATATGGAAACATACGGACATGAGCTAAAATTGAAACGTTTGTAATATTCAGTGCTCTAGTTTAATTGGAGGAAGCATCTCAAAAAGTGATGGAGTAAGAAAAAAAAATATGAGATCCGAGTTATTATGTCTGTAAGGGTGTTTTAACACCTAGTGCCCTAAAACCAATTGGTTTGGGAGTCACTGGCCCAAAGCTCGCTACATGGATCAAAGATGCTGCAAAAATATATATATCTGAAGTCTGAGTAATTAAGTCCGTAGGGGTATCTTAACACCTGGTGCCCTAAAGCCAACTGGTTTGGGAGCCACCGACCCAACACTCGCTACATATATGGAAGATATTGTATATAAATAAAAAATAGAGAAAAATCAAAGAAAAGATCAGAAAAATGAGAAAAATTATTCCATTGCTGCAAAAATGTGTGAATTCTGATAAAACTTTAGGACAAAATTATTACTCTCTTATCAACTGCACTTATGACTGTTGTGGGCAAAAATGAGTTGTTTAATATTATGTTGGCTGTGTATATGAAGAATGACAAATATAATCGGATAATTTACTTATTCAGTAATTTAGAAAGAAACAAAACAACTAGTAACTTGTAGTAGAAGTTTCACCTGATTAGTCATTAACTTCTTTATTCTCTTTTCTCTTGTCTTTTTGCTTTTGTGTGCATTAGTTTTACTACATTTTTACTTTTGTAAAATGTTTGTGGGTATCATTGTGGTAAACCCTCACGAGACTACAACTCGTCCACTAGGGACACCTAGGGGTTTAAAGGCTTATTGCATATGCTAAATGCAACCGTGATCCCTACGAAAGTGGCTTAGTTAATTTATTTATGTTATTTTACTCTATGTTTTGCTTGAGGACTAGCAAAATGTTAGGTTTGGGGGTGTGATGAGTGGTATTTCTATCACTATTTCCCACTCATTTAACCTAATATTTTGTATAGTTTCTTGAGTTTTGTGAATATTTTGATTTGTTTTGTGTTATTTTGTAGATAAATAAAGTTTCAGGACATTCTGGAGGTGATTTGGACCAAAACAGTGAAAATTGGGAAAAGGGCATTTTGGTAATTTGGGCGCGTCACAACGCGCAAGCCCTTGGCGTCGCGACGCCTAAAGTGCACCAGAGCTGCTAACGTGCGCCGGGTCAACTGGTCCGAATTTGAGAAGTTTGACTTTGCTAAAGTGCGTCGTGCCACGTGTCACATTCACAGCCGATCTGCTAACGTGCGCCGTGCCACGTGTCATCATCCTACGGTGCTGACAATTACTATTTCCACGTGTGCCACGTGTCATCCTACGTGTCACCACGTCATCCGGTCATCGAGTCATCTCTGCCACGCGTCTTGCCACGTCAGCAGGTCAACCGAGTCAACATGCCACGTCATCATCAGCCAATCACAGCGTGACATGTGTCGCAATCCTACGGTGCCGACAATTGATCTCAGTCGCCTTGCCACGTCAGCGCCACGTCATCGCCACATCAGCATAATATTTGAGCTCTTAGCCGCCTCGCCACGTGTCGCCTTATCTTCTTATCCGAATTGCCACGTGTCAAAGCCTTAGCATGCCACGCCAAAAGAAGCTGGCGTCGCGACGCCAAAGCCCTTGGCGTCGCGACGCTGGAAGCCTACCGGGGTCTATAAATTGAGCTTGAGATTTCAGTTTTTGATGCACCACTCTCTCTCATTTCTTTGATGTAAAGAAGGAGTTTATCTCTCTAGTTTCTTTTAATTTTTAGTTTTTAGTTTTGTAATAATTTTAATTACGTTCTGTAATAATAGTAATTTACTTTCTTACTTTTTACAGTTTTTACTATTCACCATGAGGAAGTAACTTCCCCATCTAGGGTGAAAGGTAATTCTTTTACTATTGTTATTTAGACTAATCTCCCTTAAAAATAATATATTCACTATTTAAAATTTGACTTAAAAAGGATACCGCTATATTGGTCGGTTGGTAATTTAATTTTAATCTGGTTTAAACCTGACTAATCAATGATACCGCCAGATTGTTCGGTTGGTATTTTAATTTTGGTTTCGCCTTTATGGCTGGTTTATGGACAAATATTACCGCCTTAATGGCTGGTTGGACTTAATTTGACTTAATCAAGATACCGCCAGATTGGTCGGTTTGTAATATTATCACAAGTTTATATATTATTTTATGGGAGATATCTAAATTAGTAGTAGTAAAAGTAATTCCTTTTACCTTAGCATTTTATTTTATTGTAATTTACTTTTCAGTATTTACACTACCGCATTTTTACTTTATGTCTTTTATTTTCAAGTTTTTACTAGTCCTACTTATGTGTGATAACTAAATTAGTTATCTGGGGTTGTGATGACTTTTAATATCACCAATTTATAAGGGGTTAAATTAAAGTTTGTGTAATATAAAGATTTATTTATTGAGTCTTAATCTTAATGCTTTTATTAACTGGCCACTAATAAAATTGACTAGGTAAACTTAAAATGAACTAGACATAGGGATTTTAAGTTTAAGACCTTAGACTCAATAGCCAACGATCTTCCTTGAGGATAGATAACCCTTTAATAGATTTCCTTACAGGATAGGAATATACATGTCGGGCGGGGGTAGCCTTAATTGGAACTTTATCTTAATGAATCTAGGTAATTTGGTTGACATAGACATATGGTTCAATTGGATTATACTAGGTATTTGTAATTGACCATCGGAAGAGGCTTTTACATAATTTAGTGTTCCAGGTTAATAAATCAATATATTACCCAACTTTAAGATAACCACTTCATCTTTAAAATGATATTAAAAGAAATCACAACCCTAGATAGTTTTTAATATTGAATTTTCTTAAAACCTACTTTTGACAATTTTATTTACTTGCTTTTAAATTTAGAATCGTCACCATTTCAAATCAATCAATCAACATGTTAGATACTAGTAATCATTTGACCTCATAAAATTAATAGCTTAGGTATTAAGTCCTCGTGGGATCGATACTTTTTATACTACTTGAACGATACGTACGCTTGCGTTATACGTGTGTGTTTACGCCGGTCAGACATCCCCAAGATGACTCACGTCGAGTAAAACAGAATTACGGAATTCACTCGCTACAAACGACATGTCGAGTGAAATTACTCTTGAACTATCATCTGGTTCAGTCGACCGGGGACATCCCTTGGATGACTCATGTCAAGTCAAACGGAATCATGGAATTCACTCGTTACATACGACATGTCGAGTGAAATTACTCATTAACCATCATTTGGTTCAGTCGACCGGGAACATTCCCCAGATGACTCATGCCCAATCGAACGAAGCAATGGTGTTCACTCGATTCACACGACGTACCGAGTGAAACCACTCCTGAACCATCATCTTGTACAGTCGACCTGGGAAACCCTTAGAAGAACCTCGAAGAAACAAATAGGGTTTGCTTCGATCCATATGTCATGTCAAGCCGTACAGGAACACTCCCACACCTCATACGACATGTCGAGACAGTCTTTAACTTTTGTCATGATCAATCCACTTAACACATCCCCACAGGATTCATGTCAAGATAAAATGTTCACTTTGATCCGTATACTTACGTCGACTGAGACTGTCTTCAGAACCACCATATGTGACAAACAACTTGTAACACCCAATGAATGACGTGAACAGAGCAATTTGAGACAGGATTCCCCTCATGGAGCATGATAAATGAAAATTTTCAATCATCCACCAGGATCAACGAGACGACTGTCAGAGTCTTTGATTCGCTCGACGTAAACAATGATACTCTCCAAGTCTAGGACTTCCAGACTTAGAGAGTATGGGACAAACTGTACGGGCCAAATTTGGGCTTAAGGATAAAATCGACATTTACCTCAAGGCCAACCACCAAACCTGAAGCCCATTAGTGAGTCCAGCCCATAGGCAAAAATACCAGACAAAGCGGCCTCATGAGCCCCAGCCCATTGTCATCAAGAGAGAACAAACGGACACCAGTTACCAGATCAAGAGAGAACCAGAACTCATAAACATCAACATAAAGTCGACAGTTTCAGAAGATAGACAAACAATCATAAAGACGTCAGTTACGAGACATAAACCATCTAATTAAGCCACCAATTACAACGACTCCAACGGGCAGAAGAGAGACCCCACATCGAGGAGCCTATAAAAGAGAGAAGCAAAGGTATAGAGGGGAGACATTTTTTGCACTACATCTATCATCGGATAAAACATAATACCCTGCCCTCACAGCAATAAAACAGAGGTTGAGGTATCCTAAGACCTTGATCTTTTCACCTTCGACTTATTCATATTTTGCTGACTTGAGCGTCGGAGTGCCTACGGCTTCCACCACACCGGTGGGCAGTAATCTCTTCGTTCGCTCTATTCTTATTTTGCAGGTTCGCTTGTACCCCTCGATTCATCCTCGATTGTGGACCTCGACCGAAATCAGCGTTCACAGCGTGCGGTGTCATTGTTGTTCCTTTTGATCACCGGAAAATACCATCGTGCTCGTCTCGACGTGAACAAGCTAACGGTATGCTCAAAATTGATTTTTGTGAACTTTCTCGAAACCCAAATTTTCCAAACCGAGTTCCGTTCTTCGATTTTACAACCCCCAATGTATAACCAAAGCTTCTGATACCACTTGTTGTGATTCTCTGATCATTGGAGAATGTTTAATGAGAACAAAATGAATTTTATTACTACAAGAACATAATTTACAATTGTTTAAACTCTACAAAAAACCTCTCTAACTCTTTTTACATGAAGCTTAATTGTTTGGATACCTAAAGCTCACAAATAAGTTCTGCATTTATGACAAAATTTAGGCTCATAATTTCAATAAGTGAATAATACACCGAAAGTAATTTTGGAAACTTGCCTATTTTTCAAACTTCACCTAAAGTATCTTGGAGACTTGCATGAAGGTAGTTAGCAATCATTAATACAGCTGGATTCATCAACTTACTCATTGCTTCCACAATTCTTCTCAGTTTCCCCGATAATGGAATTACTTGATTGTCGTCCTCCTGTCCCTTCAAAGTAGTCTTCACATACTTCAGAGAAGGCTCCTCCAGAGATTCTGAACATAACCTTCGATCCCCCAAACAACTTGAAAAAGTTGGGCTTCTAGCTAAAGTCTTCCCTTTCTTTTTCTTTCCCAAGTTGGGCTCCATCATTATCTCTTGAATTGGGCTGATATTAGCCCTGTTGCAGCCCACATCCAAATGAAATGACTGGTTTGCGTTAAAAACCCCTTTTTTGTTTACTGAATCCCCCAACATCAACAGTTGACTTCCCTCTAAAACCTTTACTTGTCTCGGTAGCTGTTACATTAGTGTCTGAGACTCTGAGGCTTTGCTGGAAATGGGATGATCCATCTCTTGAGAAGAAAAAGCTCGACATGTTATATCAGACCCCATAGGCTCCAACCCCTCAACCGTAGATTCCCAATCCAACTCAACACTTTCCTGTTCCAGCTTTCAATCCTTTTCCCTTGCTGAGAACCCCCGTAACCCCTGATGCATAGCCAATTTTGATATGAACAAAGCTTTACTAGATCTGAGTTTCATCCATGTAAACATTTCGATTCTCGTTGGATCTTTGATCACCCCTGAAGCCAGCTTTGTTTTGATAACGGGTGGGAACCTCTGTAACGTTCTGCTGTTAGTGGAGCTCCCATCCATGCACCATAATAAAACTACACTCAGTGAGAGTGAACCAAGAGGACTAGAAAAATCCTAATGGTTGAAAAGGCTACTTCCACTAATGGCTTTTCTCAGTTCAATAGAACAGAGAAAAGTGCCATAGAGAAGAACTGATCAGTTGATGTTTAAAGTGTATTATTTAGTGTACCAATAGATTGTTCAGACTCCTATGACACTATGTGAACAAGATTGAAACAACAACAAACAGTGCAACAACTAGGCCTAAAATTCCTCAAAAAAATAACACGGTTTATTCAACAATCTGAACTTACTTTTTCTCTTGTTTTAATTTGAAATAAATATGTAATAATTAACGCTGAATTACAAAATTACCAGTCATTTATTTTACTTCATCAAAACAGAGGGCATGATTGTCACCTAGGATGCAAGAAGTCCCGAGTTCAATTCTAGGTCCCCTTCCTTCAAGTTCGGAAATTGATACGTGGCGGTCCAATTACATGCCACCTAAGACTTTCTCCTAGTTCTAGATAACATTTATATTTTTGTTTTATTTTTTAACTGCATCTGAAGGCGAACAATTAGTCAATTGGGAGAAAAGAAAATCGGGAATAAATAAAAGTATTTTGAAAGAAAGGATGGGACTGAGTATTGACTTTTGACTGGGTAGATATCATACAATAAAAATTAAAAATAATGGTTAATTTGTTATGAATCCCTGTCCTATTAGACCATTTCGTAGGAGTGGGTGAAAGACAAAGCAAAGAGTAATTGCCTTCTAGAAAAAATGGATTTTAATAAATATATCATTTTCCAGAAGATAAATCTTAAAAACTTACACACAGAAATCCTATAATATAATTTTCTATTCATATATCTTAAAATTTTAATTGAATGTTATATATATTGGCCTCTAGATTGTATTATATATATATATATATATATATATATATATATTATATATATATATTTATTTATTTATTTGGAATCGTTGGAATTTTCACTGTCAAATCATCATTTCTGAGCTTAAGCGGAGCAGGTAAAATTCTCGAATATCCCAAGTTCTTACAAGAAATACACTCTGTGGATTCGAACTCAAGACCTCAAGGTGAGTTCTTGAACGCTACATCATCAAACCACACCCCTTGAGGACTCACATGTAATATATGTTAATTATAACCGAATAAAATTAAATTAAATTCCATCTCACCAAATATAGTGAGCGACATAAATTATTATTATATTTTATCTAAAATTATTATATCATTAAACTCAATAAAATATAAATATTTTTATATGACTTTATTCCTATCAACTTAAATTTTCTTCTATCTTCTTCCCTCCTTGTCCATGAGCTGTAGAAGCAATCGGCCAATTAAACAAGAAAATAATTCCCTTCTAGATGAGAAAAATAAAATCCTTGGGTTTTTATTTGTAGTTCCTTAAAAGTCGCAAAATTTCCTTCTTTCTAGAACCAGTGTCTGTACAAAGCAACGACTCCCTCTCCCACGCTCCTTCCTAAGATCAATAAAATAAAATAATAAAATCAGATCTTTATATAAGTAAATGTTTCCCCAGTCCAGCTTCAATATCATCAAATTGAATTGCTTTCTAAATTTAGCTCTGTTTTATTATAATAATGGATCAAGATTTAGAACAGCGTAAAGAAGAAGAAGAAGAAGAATCAGATCAAGAAGACGCCATTTCTCTATGCGATCTCTCAACTGATCACTATCAAGAATCTGAATCTGATACTCCTCATCAAGATTATGAAGACGATGCCAACTTCGACTTCTCTTTTAATAATCCTTTGAACAACACTAGCCAAAACGACATCGTTTTCGACAACGACAAAAATGGCATCAACTTCTGTGGTAAGATCATAGGCTATAATAATAATGATGATGATGGTGCTAGTTATTATAAACAGCAAGAAAACGTTAACGCAGTTGAAAATCAAAGGCGTTTCAAGAAGAGTGAAAGCTCACTGTCACAGAACTCGCAGGCAACCGGGAGTCACCGGTACCGGTATCCGTCGAGCAAGTGTAGTTCTCGTAAGCATACGGCGTTGATTGGGTTGGTTAAGCTTCCGACTGAGATGGAGTTGAGTGACATAAGGAAGAGGCAGAGTAAACGAAGAAAACCGATGCTTCCGGTGACTGCCGTATGCGAACCGGCTGTAGCCGGTGATAATGGAAGTGGCGGGAACGAGAGGAGGCGTAACAATCGTTGGGGTCTTGTTCGATCGCTGAGATGTGGGGCCCGCTTCGCCAACGTGTTTACTAAGACCGCCTTCGGCTGTTTCTCTTTTTCACTCGTACGAGTTTATAATTAATAGCTAATTGATAATTAGCTATTGTTGCTAATTACAATGAAATTTCGGATTACAGATTCCATTTTTTGCTTTTTTTTTATTTTTCACAATTTTGTTGTAAATATTATATGGTCTTTAAAATTCTCCATTATCTAATACAAATAAATGTAATAGAAGATAAATACTTGATTTGGAATATGACTATTAATTATTTATTGGGAATATATCATTTTTAGGTAATATTAAAAAAAAATGTCGAGCAATCATTTGGTAGTTTAGGGCAATGAAGTAAATTCATTTTGTTTGAAACATTTTTTTATTCTAGAAGACATTTGGAGAGTGAGGTATCAATCAGGACTCAAATGACATTTCTATAACCCATAAATTAAAAAGGGGAATTATATTAGTAAAAACTCGAAAATGACATTTATACACCAAAGTTATTAAAATGGATGATTACTATCCAAATTTTAACTCATGTTTGCAAATCATCAAATGCCAGCTGATATAATAAGAGTAAATCTGTATTTTCATTGAAACGAAACACACTGTTTTATTGAGTTGTAAACGGTGTCGTTCCTTGCTCCTCTAAAGTAAAAAAAAAAAACTTTTGTTTTGTTTTGTTTTTTTCTTTAATGTGATTGAAAAGTGGGTTTTACATGTCATCTTTTCGCTCCAAATTCTATAAGCTTCACCAAAATTTTGTCATTGATGGTTCAGAAGCATGAAAAACTTAGCCAAGATTTATTCTTGTGGCAGTTGTTGCTTCAGCAAAGTCGGATTTTGTGGGTTTCTTCCTTATCCAGTGAGGTTTGTTTACAACTCAAAGTTTTTCATGTATATAATGTTTAATTTTCATACATAAATTTTTTTTATTCTTGCATGATCTTAATCAATTTTTTTTTACAAACCATATATTTGTGTTAATGAACATTTATGTTCTATTTAGGGCTTTTCTGATTTTGCATGTAAAAATGCTATTTTGAGAGTTGTAGAATGGTTGTTTAGGTTTGATTGCATGTTTAATTTGTTAGGGTTGGTGCTCAGAGTGTCAATCCGGATCGTATTTATGTCCGATTCATGAATACGAGCAATTCCATTTTTCATAATATTACCTATCTAATGGTAGCACCTCTTGTCTTTTATATACATATTCGATCTAATTGCGATTAGATATCTAATTATGATTAGATTGAAACTAAATCTGGTTTAGTGATACATGTATATTAGACAAAGACCCTAGGATTTACAACGTAGTTTGTAATTGACATTGGGAAGCGCCACTATAAGTTGTATATCCTTAAATAAAGTTCCTGGTCAAGATTTACAAACACGGGTCGGTTTATAAAATCCGCTGAGACCAGTACATGTCATATATCATGACTTGGTCTGATGGGTTATCCCAATAAACCATGAGTCTCGGGAGACTCGTATAGACATGTAGGTGTTTATTTGATAAATATTGAACAACTCACTGAAGATTTCCTAATATATGGTATATCAACGTCAATAGGAATCTTCTCGAGTTGAGATAGCATAGTGGTCCTTCGACTTGAGATACCACAGTGGGATATATGAGTTATCCTCCATACTTTGATGGCAGTAACGTCACCGATCTATTGATGATCAGACCTCCTCCTGTTTGTTGGGTGTGGACTGATGTTCATGAAATCATGTGCGTATCAAGATAGGATCCATCAGTCCTGTGTACATGGCATAGGTATCCTCACGTGTTTGCGACATAGTAAATCCATGGTCGTGGTATAACTTCGGAAATTAGTTTCGAGTGTTATTTAGAGATCGTAAATTGAAAGTCGACTATATTATACCGAACGGATTTGACGTTCTTATCTATATCCCAAGTATAATATGGATAACATGTGACGGATGGATTATACGTATGCAATGACCTCGACTTGCATAGTTTAGCGAGATTTTCCGTGGTCGTCATAATTCATGAGTGGGTGAATTATGGACACGAAATTGGATTTTGTGACAGATAAACCTAAACTTAGAGAGTCCCATAATATGAAGTGTACTCGTTGAGCACTTGGACAACGCGTTATGAATAATACAGATTATTCATAATACTTCACCGGACTAAATGAGTTAATTCGGATCGTTTAATCGGTTAAACGATAACACATGCATTATGGGTTTTTGGTCATTTAATAATTATTGTGTATTTGTATTTGATACATAATTTGATTAGATACACATTAATTAATTGTCAAATAAGACTTTGACACATGCCATAAATATATGTATTTGTAATTTAATGTAAATAAAAATACATATATAGTAATAATTATATTAATTAATTATTTAGATATTGAAATGTTAAATATTTAAATGATTAAATAATATTTATATTTCATAAATGTTATTAAATATGGCTAATGATTATTTTGTACACATGGCATGATTTAATTAAGCTTAATGTGTGCAAATTTGATTTGCTACCAAAAAGCTTAATATTAATTAATTGATTTAATTTTTGAAAATGACAAAAATAACCCCCAAAGTCGGTCATGTTAATTTTTAAAGATAAAAAATTTTCATTTCCTTTCCAACCTTCTCCATGGCCGAAACTTAGCCCTAAAATACCTCTCAAATTGTCTTTGATGATTCATGAAGAAAGTGAAGAAAAAAATTTCAAGAAAAGCTTAGGAAAAATGAGAATTAAAGGTAATTTTTTTATGTTATTGAGCTTAGAAATTTTGTTTCTTGTTCTTGTGTTCCTAGAATAGTTCTAGGGTTTCTTTACATGTTGAAAATTGGGGCTTTTGGTTTTTGTGGATGGAATTGGAAGTGTTGGTGCATGTGTGAAGTGATTTGGATGATATTAGTGTAATTATTGTTCAAATTGATCATTTGATGATGAGTTGCTATCCTAGAGTGTTATGACCACTCTTGTAATGACTAGAATTATTCTTGGGTGGTTCATGTGTGGTGACTTTGATTAGTGTTTTGATTAATTGGATTAATCTTGAAAAATTGGATTTAAAGCATGAAAATTGACAAATTTGTGTTCTGGATCAGATCTAGAAAAATCAGTGAATATGTTGATGATAATGATGTCATAAAAATGTATTGGATGTGTTTGGGGTGTTGGAACAATTTTCGGAAATTATTTCGGAGTGGAAATAAGCGAAAACGGCGAAAAACAGCGTTACCAGGTGACTTTTGAGCCAACCGGGTGACGTTGTCCAAACAGTGAATTTGTCACTGTTCGGGCAGCCCATGAACTTCCCTAACACTATTGGGCCTGACCTGGACAGTCCCCATAAGTGTTAGGTGGTCGGTTCGGTCAAAAACATGTTTTGCATCATTTTACGGAAAAACGTTTTTGTAAAAGTTTCGCGACGTTTCTTAGTTGTTTATGTCATTATTTGATATCGAATAAACATGTTTAGGTGAAATATGAATGAATTATTCATATTAGATATTGAATAATTCATTCGGTAATTTGAAAAGTTTTAAAATTACGATTTTGCCCGAATCGCGCTTCCGCTGCGCCCTTCGCCCAAAACCCCAACAAAAATATATCAGAGCAGGTCTGATGCTTCATCCATTATATTATTCATGCTTGATATATGATATGTAAAATATTTTTAATGTTCGCACATGCATGTAATCTATATGTTTCTTGACTTTTCGGTTCTACGCTAACATAAATAAAGCGGAAATTTAATGGTTAAATTGAGTTATATTTTCTAAGGTAGAATGAATTGTTTAGAAAATAATTTAGATTAAAATTCTGCATTTGATGTAGTGCAATGCTTCCTTGAGGAATGTCCCTACTTAAAATAAGGTTGTAAAGTAACGTGTATTGGATGTATGTTTCTTGGTCCATCTTGTCAATACGGTTTATGAGTATCTTTCTATGGCTGCATCCGAGATCGTGCCAAAGCAGTGAGGGTGTAGTTGATAGAATTTTATCCATGTCGGTTGTATATTGATACTAGACAAATTCAAGTGAAAGTGGAAATCATGAACCTGCCAAAGTTATCAGGACTACATCGATAGCTTGAGTTTGTCATTGGCAAGTGAAGCCTTGATACGCCTCCTTGTGAACATGTGAAAGCTGTCATAATGAGAAACGGTCAGGACCAAAATCATGAGTCACTGGTGAGTGATTGACAATGAGTTGTCTACCTAATGAATATACGTAGGTGAGACCGTGCCAAAGCTGTGAGTCTAAATATATTCATGGGATCCTACTCTCACTATGGAATTCGATTTAATTATTGAATTCCCGTTCTCCATTGGGGATTACGGTATTACGTAAAGTAGTGGGAGACACTGCTGGGTTTTAAATCCATAACTAAAGCAGTGTGTAATTTTATGGAATTTGTTGCTTTTGTTTTCCTTTATTCTATATTGTTTATAGAATTATACTTTTAATCCACTGCATAACATATTAATTGAATATGTTTTCTGACTTTATTTATGGTTGCGTATTTCTAGAATATGTTCTAGAATGACTGTAGACTTAGATATTGTTAGATTAGTTCAAACCATCAGAAACTGTTGTTCTGATTTTCTTGAAAAATCAAGATGGTTAGTGACTTAGTTACTAAGTCACGATTAGTAATATAAATAGATATTTGTTATGGATATAGTTATCTAGTAAGAATAATTTCTTATGCAGTAAGAATTGACACGAATCAGTTCATGTCTCGAGATTCTTGACTGGCATTTAGAAAACTCCATTAGGTATTTTGTTTATCTTGTAATGACGTTTCTTGGCTTTAGTGACTTTTAGAAGTCACGTGTCTTACATGGTTTGCTAATCAATCATATGTAATTGTTGTGAATAATTGTACGCAAATTATAAAGCTTAAGAAATGAGATGTGTATAGTTGTGTATAGAGAATATTGATTCTCACAATACCACAACTATAGGTATTGGATACAAGATCTTCCGTCTAGTTATTTTAAAATAATGTTTTATAATTGTTTTGATATTTGATATCAGAACTTGTGACTATTGGATAATTACTTGTTCTATATAAACAATTGTTACATATTTTAATATGACTAGTAGTGTCATTAATGAAAAGATAGACATTAAGAAAATGTTGGGTTAACTAAATAACTTAGAACAGTGTTTTGTGAGATTTTATTGTTGGACAATTATGACCCATAACATCACTATTTTGTAAAGAACATGGTGTTCTTATACAAAATTAACTATGTGACAAAGCAAATTGCTCTTTTATCATTTGTAATTGAATTACCTGGATATATAAATGATAAAAGTCCATATGATTAGTACCAGATTAATAAGATATGAGACAGTATTAATCCATAAAAGGTTTAATCATTAAATATCCATAATTGTAGTATTATCGAGACTGGACATCGATAATGCGGAATAAGCTAGTATTGCACTTGTGCACGTTATGGAAGCATAACAACATAGTTCTCATATATTTAAGTATTGGATACTTATGCAAGTGTAATATGAGGTTCTATTTACCGATGGTACGGGAATAGCTTCACTCTGGATAGACCCTTCGGAATCCCATTGGTAGTATGACAATGTGTCTTTGGGAATCCGAATCAGGGTAGGTGTATTTAGTCTCAACCTGAGACTTGCATTGCTAATACTTGCGACAATCAGTATACTTTGGTTTTGGATGTCCGGGGCTTTAACAGGTTTTGTTGGGTATACTGAGAATCGTAGTGTATTGGGTGTGATGTTAAGATGAAAGTATCACTTCAGTCATATGGATATGATGATCACGCAGGGATACAGAACTGGTACTCTTAAGTACTGCAGTCATCAGGATAATATGACTAGGTCATGATTATCCGATTATAGAGACTAGTTGCCAGTGATCCGATATATGCTTCGTACGGGGCATACACAATTCCAGCCCCAGGCCTTGCATGTGACATCTGATACTGGATCGTAATACGCAATACACTGTATACTACGCCTGATAAAGATTATATATTCATTTAAAGAATATTTCTAGAGAATTGGGTAGGCACGGTGCTTTGCTCGAAGCCAACCATGTCTTGTAAATCGGTAAGAACGCGGTACCGGGTACGCACATGTTTGGATAGTCCGATGACCGTATTTACTGCCAACATATCCAGGGATCTCTTGGGTCGCTTCCCAAAGATTCGCCGATGACATTTGACTCGAACAATATTAATCTGGGATTAATTATGAGAGAGAAAATTAATCTGGGATTAATTACGGCAATAATTAATCTGGGATTAATTAATAGAGAGAGAATTAATCTGAGATTAATTGCGTCATGAATTAATCTAGGATTAATTCATGAAGAAGAGAGAACGCGATTAATTTGGAATTAATCGGTATAATAAATTTAATAGTTAAATTGGATTTGTCTGGGATTAATCGGTATAATAAATTTACGGCAATAATTAATCGGTATAATTACGGCAATAATTAATCTGGGATTAATTAATAGAGAGAGAATTAATCTGAGATTAATTGCGTCATGAATTAATCTGGGATTAATTCATGAAGAAGAGAGAACGCGATTAATTTGGAATTAATCGGTATAATAAATTTAATAGTTAAATTGGATTTGTCTATTTAATTTATTTAATTGGGCTAAAATAATATATTGGATATATTAAGTGAAATTAGATTTCAATACGGAATTAAAATTGGATTTTAATTCAAGCGAACGAATTAATTTGGAATTAATTCGCAAGCGACTTTCATAATAATTTTACAAAGCATAATTATTTAATTAAATTGGATTTAATTATGTCGTAACGGGAAATTCGTTTAATTCGGAATTAAACGAACTCGGGCCCCGAGCGAAGTTGCGTGTTGGATTGTCCGACTTAAATTTGGAATTTAAAGTGGGGCCCACCAACTTACATCAATGTGTTTGACTAGTGATGAAATTTGGTAATTGGTTGTGTGAAAAGCCTGGATTTCTTTTAAAACACACAAACCAAATCCTACACACCAACTTTATATTTAAAAAGTAGTCAACTTTGGAAGTTACACTTACTATTCACTCTCTCCTCCAATTTCCTCTCTTGGCCGAAACTTCAACCTCTCTCCATGGAATTTTTGTTTCAAAATTCAAGCTTGCTAGCACATTTAGAGTCAAAAGAAGGTGATAGGGAAACTCACCCATGAGTTTGGAATTCAATTTGTTGGCTTGGAGCTTCCATTACATCCATGAAAAACTTGATTTTCTCTACCAAGCATTGTGAGTATTTCCGCAACTCCTCTTGTTTATTCACACACAAATCACTCTTAGAGATCCTTGGCATGTTCTAGGAACACTAACAATGGTATCAGAGCGTCCTAAGTTTGATTTGAATTTCTAGGGTTTATATACTTTAATTTGGGTTTTTTGGCTTGGAGCTTGATTTTGCCTAAATTGATGAGTTGGTTGAGTTTATATGATGTTGAATTGGATTTGAATATCATTGGATTTGTGATAAATTGATTAGATCAAAAATTCCCAAAATTCATGCTTGGCCGAATGTATCCCCTAGGTTGCTCATGGTGATTTTTTTAAAAAAATTAACAATTGGATGTGTTGATGGCATGAATTGTATGTTAAATGTTGATTTAATTAGATTGAAATCAAATTGCATGATGAATTCTTGCCTTTTCCGTGAGCTATATAGCATGTAATAGATTGATTTTGCTTCAATTTGTGTTGGACATGAATTGGAAATGTTGAGCATGATTAATTGGATTAATTAGTGTTTTGGAAACATTAGATTAGTTGATCAATTATGTTAATTACACTTGAATTGAATTAATATGTAATTTGAAAAATGTATTAATTTAATTGTTGTAATTGGGCTTAATGGGCTTGGTTGGGCCAAGTTTGGTTTTGGACAATTGGGTTGGATCCAATTGGGCCTAAAACCATTTTCATAAAGTCCAAATCTTACATTTGGGCCTTTAAAAATTTAATTGGGCCTAATGGGCCAAAATTGATTTTATGGCATAAAGATGATTCCTTATTGGGCCTTGGCATCTTGGGTTTGATCCATAATGGCCAAAGCCCATGCCTAAAGAATTAATTAAAAGTCCATTGGACTTTAATTAAAAAGTATTGGATACTAATTGGGCCTTTGAGACCCATGTAGATTGGATTTGGAATCCAAGTCTAAAAGACACTTTTAAAATTGTAATTATTTAATTTGGAATTAAATATGAATTAGTATTGAATATAATTTAAATTGGATTTAAAATTGTAGTTCGATATAATTTAAGAATACTTATTTTGAGTATTTATTCTTAAACAAGTTGGACTCGCGCAAATCAAATCGTTGTTTGAAAATTGGATGGTCATTAATTCAAAGATTAATTAATTGGATTAGATTTATTGAATAACATACTTTGTATGAATACTTTGATGTATTGTATGAATACTTGGATGTATTGTATGAATAATGTATATCATATGGATATTAGAAGGGTGAGGGCAATTTTGGAAATTGTTGTAATAAATTTAGAATTTATTAAATTGGACCTGCGTGTCCAGCCTATTATCTCTATTCTCTTTGTATTTCTCTTCTCACCAATTCCCCTAAATGTAAATGAGGTTTCTTTAGAAGTATTATGTAATTGGGTAGAAGTAAAAATAATGCTAGCATGAGAGAGGAAATAGAGAGATTTGTTCTAGGAACAAAGTTTGTTATATATCCATCCGCATATCATTATTAATTTATTTCGCGCCTTATTATGCTTTTAGAATGCATGCTTAAGGGTGTATGATGAGACCCATGTTGGAAAATTATGACCCATAACGTCACTATTTGTAAAAGTCATTGTGGTTTTTGTACAAATTAACTATGTGACAATGAAAATTGCTATTTTATCATTTTGTAATTAGATTACTTGAATATATAAATGATAAAAGTCCTTATGATTAGTTCCGGATTATAAGATATGAGACAATATCAATCCACCAAGGTTTAATCATTAAATATCTCTAGTCGTAGTATTATCGAGACTGGACATCGATAATGCGGAATAGACTAGTATTCCACTTGTGCGCGTTATGGAAGCGTAACAACATAGTTCTCATATATTTAAGTATTGGACACTTATGCAAGTGTGATAGGAGGTTGTGTTTACCGATGGTACGGAAACAGTTTCGCTCTGGTTAGACCCCTCAGAATCCCATTGGTAATATAACTATGTGTCTATGGGAATCCGAATCAGGGTAGGTGTATTTGGTCTTAACCTGAGACTTGCATCGCTAATACTTGCGACAATCAATACGCATTGGTTTTGGTAGTCTGGGATTCAACAGGTTCTGTGTACGCCTCTTCTGGGTTTATTGAGAATCATAGTGTATTGGGTGTGATGTCAAGACGGAAGTATCACTTCAGTCATATGGAGATGATGATCACGCATGGATACAGAACTGGTACTCTATTATGTTGCAACTATCGAGATAATATGACAAGGTCATGATTATCCGATTAAAGAGACTAGTTTCTTGTGATCCAATATATTCTTCGTACGGGGCATACACTATTCCAGCCCCAGGCCTTGCATGTGACATCAGATACTGGATCGCAATACGCAATACTACGGATACTACACCTGACAAAGATTATATATTCCTTAAAGAATATTTCTGGAGAATTGGGTTGGCACAACGTTTTGCTAGAAGCCAACCATGTCTTGTAAATCGGTAAGAACGTGGTACGAGGTACGCACGTATTTGGATAGTCCGACGACCGAATTTGCTGCCAACATATCCAGGGATCTCATGGGTCGCTTCCCAAAGATTCACCGATGACATATGACTTGAACAGAATTAATCTGGGATTAATTATGAGAGAGAGAAAATTAATCTAGGATTAATTGCGGAAAGAATTTATCTGGGATAAAATTCAAATAGAAGAGAGAGAACGATTAATTTGGAATTAATCGATTAAATAATATATTCGATATATTATATGAAATTAGATTTCATAACAGAATTAAAATTGGATTTTAATTCGGGCGAACGACTTAATTTAGAATTAATTCGCGAGCGACTTTAATAGTAATTTTGCTAGGCATAATTATTTAATTAAATTTGATTTAATTAAGTTGCAATGGAAAATTCATTAATTCAGAATTAACGAACCCGAACCCGGAATGTGTTTGCGGACCCACTCGGATTTTGAATCAAGTGGGGCCCACCACAAGTCACATCACTAGTCAAACTACCTACTTTATGATGATGAAAGTTAGTATTAGTTATGTTAACTTTAAGACACATTTCATTATTTAATTTTGAAAAAGGTGAATGAGTTTTACCAAATCTTGGATTTGGTATATGAATTTTTGAATTTGGAAAATCAATATGATCTTACACATTTTTATTCTCTTTCTTCTCTGTCATTGGCGTGAACTATCCCTCTCATTTCTTACAATTGCCGTGAGTTGCTCACTCCAAAGGGAAGATTTTTGTTGTAAATTTCTTCCATAGCTAGCACTTAAAGAGTCAACCAAGGTGTTAGGGAAACCTTTCCCATTGAGTTTGGAATTCAAGAATCAAAGCTTGGAGCTCAACCATACAAATCAAAGAAAGCTTGGAGCACTTCTCAAATGAGCAAATTTTTGTTGTCTACGCATCCATATAACTGATCGTTGTAAGTATTCTTCCCCAATCTTACTTCGATTATTTACATGTTTTATGCTTAATTGATCATATGCATGTTCTTAGAGAACCCAAAAACCTAATCAAAGATAATAAATTGGTTGCCAATTTACACGAAAAACCCTCATCAAATATTAAGCATTTTTCCTTCCATTGAGTGGTTCTCTCTCATGATCCAAGATTGGCATTGGTTTGTTGGCCAAAGTCAAGACCTTTGTCCATTGCGGATGTGTTTAAACCACGTAAGCTTTCTTACATATCGCGTGTCTTGGGCAGTTGTGACTTGTTGGCCAAAGTTAAGGTCATTTTTTGTTCATCAACCTCGATTACGAAGCTTTCCCACTGTCAATGGGTCATGCTTAACTAGAATCATTAAGCTTGTTGAGCCAAAGCCAAGGCTTAGTTGATTTAGAGGAAAAAGGTTAGGAAATATATTGGATATATGTTTCGGACTTGGAGGTCCACCTACTGGATCTAGGAATTGGATGAGATCCAATTGATCTTAGAGATCTACCTAGTTAAGTTTCATACAACTTGTTGGCCAAAGTCAAGGTTGTGTGTTATTTAACGAGATCCTAGCCCACTAGGAAACTAGGTTTCCTGAGTACTCCACAGAGGGTTAGAGGCTCGCCAAAAAATAATGGGAGGCTAGTATTAAATTTACAATTTCGTTTAGATACTTGCCAATACACGCTCTTTTATTTTATTTATCGTTGTCATAAATATATTAGTTGGACTAATATTTAATATTGCTTTCGTTGAACAGTTAGACTGTACAACACACTACTTAATTTGTAGTTGGTTATATAGTTGGATTATAGTAATCATTACATTTGAATGTAACCGATAATTTATAGTTGATTATACAGTTGGACTATAGTAATCATTACATTTGATTATACCCGAAAACATTGATTGGATAGTTGGACTACAATAATGAATATAACTGGAAAGATTAGCGTCAAAGGACATAATCCTAGGTGAAAAATATCTTTAACTGCATAATTTTCCAGATTAGGAAATGAATCTCAAGATAGTCCTGGAAACCGAGAAGTTACTATATGTTATAGAGAAACCTCTCGGGCCTGAGCCCGGAGTTGAGCAAATAGTAGAGCATGAGCTTTGGAAGACTCATCGTGATGATAACTTTAGTGCTCAATCCGTCATGTTTGCCGCAATGACTCCTCAATTTCGTCGTCAGAACAAAGGATTGGATCCTTATAGTATGATGTTGAAATTGAAGGATCTTCACAGATCTAACCTTAGATCTCAGAAGTATGAATTGCAACAGAAGCTCTTTCGCTCGCGTATGTTAGAGGGTACATTTATCGAGCACTAGATGTTGCAGATGATTGCTGACATCAAATAGCTAGGTTAACTGGGCATTACCTACGAGGCCGAGACTTCCATAGATTTGATCTTACAGTCTCTGCCCGAATGTTGGGGCGGGTTCATAATGAACCAAGAGAAAACTCTTGGAGAGTTAATGGCTATGCTCAAGGAGGCAGAGCCAGAGCTTCTAAATGGGCAAGAAGCGCAAGACTCATCTTATTTCGACATCCCAGAAGGCCAAGACTTGGCCGAAGGCTTCTAGGGGTGTGAAAAAAAAAAGGCAAAGGGAAAATTGTCACAGTCTTCTGGGAAGACAAATGATATATCCCAATATGTCTGCCTAAATTGTGGTAAACGGGGTCACTGAAGGTGTGACTGCCGTATGGACAAGGCATACATGAAGGAAGTGAAGGCGTGCAAGGCTCCGACTTCAAGTATGTTTGTTATTGTAATGAATGTGTCCACTACTAGTTTTAAAATTGGATTTTGTTACTAGATGTGGTAGATACATATGTACTGATGTGCGAGATCTGCTGATTAGCAGGAGACTGGCTTCAGATAAGATTGACCTATGAGTCAGAAACGGGACGAGAGTCGCTGTTTTGGCTGTGGGAACCTAAGTTTTGGAACTGCCATTTGGGCATGTACTTAAATTAGGAAACTGTTATAATATACCTAGTTTGACTAGAAATATTATCTCTATATCTAGTTTAACCCGTTGCGGGTATACCTTTATGTTCCAGAACACCGGGTATTTTGTTTATAAAGATGATATTGAGATATACACATTAGATGTGAATAACAGTATTTATATTTCGAATATAAATGAATCTCAAACATATAATATGACAAACAAAAGCTCAAATTGAGTAAATCAGATGAGACTTATTTGTGGCATTATCGTCTGTGATGCATTAACAAGATTCGTATATCCACACTTTCGAAGAATGGATACTTGGACATATTTGATCCTAATTCAAATGATGTCTGCGAATCTTGTTCATTAGGTAAAGTGCTTAAAACGCCTTTTAATGGTAAAGGTGTACGTGCCACCGAGCTGTTAGCCCTCGTTCATAGTGACGGAAGTGGGCCTATGTCTAGCTAAGCTAGAGGTGGATATAAGTACTTCGTAACCCTTACGGATGTTGCATCGCGTTATAGTTATGTGTATCTTATGACACACAAATCGGAAACATTTGATATATTCAAAAAGTTTCAACACGAAGTAGAACAACAGACGGGCAAAAGTATTAAGACATTACGGTTGGACCGTAGTGGAGAATACTTAAGCAATAAGTTTCTCGATTACTTGAAAGAGTATGGTATTCTTTCACAGTGCACTCCTCCCGAAACACCTCAAATGAGCTGTGTGTCCGAACGGAGAAATTGAACTTTGTTGGACATGGTAAGGTTAATGATGAGTCGCTCTGAGCTACCAATTTCATTCTAGGGATACGAATTGAAAAGTGCAATACTTATTTTGAATAAGGTTCCGTAAAAGTCTTTTGGACAGACCCTATATGAAATATGGACTGGAAAGAAACCGGGTTTCTCATTCCTGAAGATTTGGGGATGCTAGGCATGTTAAACGTTTGGATGGTACCAAACTAGAACCCAAATCGGACAAGTGCCTATTTGTAATTGGTTATCCTAGGGAAACCAAAGGATATTACCTCTACAACTCACAAGAGAACAAAGATATTTGTTTCTCTCCATGCGGTTTTCCTAAGAGGAATACCTAAATGCAGTGGTAAGTGGGAGGAAAGTAGAACTCGATAAAAATCAGAGTGATACTGTTCATGACACCGGTCTCTTAACGGAACATGAACAGTTCATCCGGGATGAATCTGTACCATAATATTCTAATACATAAGAACTGCGTAGGTCGGAGAGAGTCAGGAAACAACCTAAGAGGTATGGGTTTCTGATCTCACCTCATGTAGATGTCAATCTTATTGAGGAAGACGAACGGACTACGTATGAGGAAACGATACAAGGTATCGACTCTGGTTTATGGCAAAGTGTCATGAAGTCCAAAATGGATTCCATGTATACCAACCAAGTTTGGACATTGGTTGATGTACCAGAAGGCATTGTGCCTATTGGTAGCAAATGGGTCTTCATGGTGAAGACAAACATGGATGGAAACATGCAAATGTACAAAGCTAGGCTTGTGGCGAAAGGGTATCGTCATCAACATGGTGTCGATTACGACGAAACCTTTTACCCGTTGCCATGATTAAATCCATTTGGATAATGCTTGCTATTGCTGCATATTTCATAATGAAATATGGAAAATAGTCGTCAAAATCGCTTTCCTTAACGGAAAACTTTTGGAGGATGTTTTATACAACATCCTGACGGTTTTGTCGTGCCGAAACATGCAAACAAGGTTTTCAAGTTAAATCGATCCATTTATGGATTGAAGCAAGCATTGTGTTCTTGGAACCAACGTTTTCATGAGATCATATTACAATATGGTTTCATTCAAAACGAAAATGATTCTTGTGTATATAAGAAGGTTAGTGGGAGCGCACTGACATTGGATGTCCTATACATTGATGATGTATTATTTCTTGGAAATAACATTCACATGTTAACAATCGGTGAAAGCTTGGCTTTCGTTAAAATTCTCCATGAAATACTTGGGAGAGGCAACCTTTATTGCAGGAATAAAGATCTACTGAGATAGATCTAAAAGTTGTTGGCGCTATCCGAGAACTCGTACATTGAAAGATATGTACACGATTTGGTATCTCATATGCTTTGAGCATTTGGAGTCACAATCAGGCTGATCTATATGATGGTCACTGGATTGATGTTAATAATATCCTTGTGTATCTTAGATGAACTAAGGATGAATTCTTAAAACATGGAGAATGAGAACTTGAAGTGACTAGGTTCACCGTTGAAAGTTTCCAAACCGATAAAGACGACTGTAAGTCGCAATAAGGGTACATATTTTGTTTGAACAACGGAACAATGAGCTGGAAATCTTCAAAGAAAGATATTGTTGCCGATTCAACAAAAGCGGAATATATTGTTGCAGCTGAGGCAGCAGAAGAAGCATTTTGGATCTATAAAATTCCTAATTAGATTAGGAAGTAGTTCTGTTAGCAGCTGAGCTAGGCTACAACACAGGCTAAAGAATTACGGTCTCATCAACGATCCAAGTATGTACTTCGACGGTTTTATCTGATTCATGAGATCAAACATCGTGGCGATGTGATGATCGAATAAGTCGCATCAGATGATAACCTTGTAAATCCGCTGTCGAAAGCGATATCTCAGCATAAGCTTGAGCGACCCATACATAGTTCAAGTGTCAGACACTTGAGTGATTGGCTATAGGCCAAGTGGGAGATTGTTGGACAATTATGACGCATAGCATCACTATTTTGTAAAGAACATGGTGTTCTTATATAAAATTAACTATGTGACAAACGAAATTGCTCTTTTATCATTTTTAATTGGATTACCTGGATATATAAATGATAAAAGTCCATATGATTAGTACCGGATTAATAAGATATGAGACAATATTAATCCACAAAAGGTTTAATCATTAAATATCCATAGTCGTAGTATTATCGAGACTGGACATCGATAATGTGGAATAGGCTAGTATTGCACTTGTGCGCCTTATGGAAGCGTAACGACATAGTTCTCATATATTTAAGTATTGGATACTTATTCAAGTGTGATAGTAGGTTCTATTTACCGATGGTATGGGAATAACTTCACTCTAGATAGACCCATCGTAATCCCATTGGTAGCATGACTATGTGTCTATGGTAATCCAAATAGGGTTGGTGTATTTGGTTTTAACCTGAGACTTGCATCGCTAATACTTGCGACAATCAGTATACTTTGGTTTTGGACGTTCGGGGCTTTAACAGGTTCTGTGTACGCCTCTTCTGGGTATATTGAGAATCGTAGTGTATTGGGTGTGATGTCAAGATGGAAGTATCACTTCAGTCATATGGAGATGATGATTACGCTGGGATACGAAACTGGTACTCTTAAGTACTGCAGTCATCGGGATAATATGACTAGGTCATGATTATCCGATTATAGAGACTAGTTGACAGTGATCCAATATATGCTTCGTACGGGGCAGACACAATTCCAGCCCTATGCCTTGCATGTGACATCCGATACTGGATCGTAATACGCAATACACTGTATACTACGCCTGATAAAGATTATATATTCTTTTAAAGAATATTTCTGGAGAATTGGGTAGGCACGATTCTTTGCTAGAAGCCAACCATGTCTTGTAAATCGATAAGAACATGGTACCGGGTACGTACATGTCCGGATAGTCCGATGACCGTATTTTCTGCCAACATATCCAGGGATCTCTTGGGTCGCTTCCCAAAGATTCACCGATGACATTTGACTCGAACAATATTAATCTGGGATTAATTATGAGAGAGACAATTAATCTGGGATTAATTACGGCAATAATTAATCTGGGATTAATTAACAGAGAGAGAATTAATCTGTGATTAATTGCGTCATGAATTAATCTGGGATTAATTCATGAAGAAGAGAGAACGCGATTAATTTGGAATTAATCGGTAAAATAAATTTAATAGTTAAATTGGATTTTTCTATTTAATTTATTTAATTGGGCTAAAATAATATATTGGATATATTAATTGAAATTAGATTTCAATTCGGAATTAAAATTGGATTTTAATTCAAGCGAATGAATTAATTTGGAATTAATTCGCAAGCGACTTTCATAATAAGTTTGCAAGGCATAATTATTTAATTAAATTGGATTTAATTATGTCGTAACGGAAAATTCGTTTAATTCGGAATTAAACGAACCCGGGCCCGAGCGAAGTTGCGTGTTGGATTGTCCGACTTAAATTTGGAATTTAAAGTGGGGCCCACCAACTGACATCAATGTGTTTGACTAGTGATGGAATTTGGTAATTAGTTGTGTGAAAAGCCTGGATTGCTTTTAAAACACACAAACCAAATCCTACACACCAACGTTATATTTAAAAAATAGTCAACTTTGGAAGTTACACTTACTATTCACTCTCTCCTCCAATTTCCTCTCTTGGCCGAAACTTCAAGCACTCTACATGGAATTTTTGTTTCAAAATTCAAGCTTGCTAGCACATTTAGAGTCAAAAGAAGGTGATATGGAAACTCACCCATGAGTTTGAAATTCAATTTGTAGGCTTGGAGCTTCCATTACATCCATGAAAAACTTGATTTTCTCTACGAAGCATTGTGAGTATTTCCTCAACTCCTCTTGTTTATTCACACACAAATCACTCTTAGATATTCTTGGCATGTTCTAGGAACACTATCATTTATCGCATAAGTATAAGATGCTTATTACGTATGGTAAAAGATGGTCTGGTATAAGATCACTCCAAATATCCTTATCCTTTTAATGAATATTGTATTCAGAAATGTGATTAAATCTCATTTAACCAATGATTGTCATTGGACCATAGATTTTTTAAACTAATACATTGGATGTATGTAGTTTAATTAATTATAAATTACCTTGGATAGTTTTCTTTACTTCGTAACTTAGTTAATGAACTGTCATGACTTAGTTACATGTTTCTAAAAGAATATATATTGAACGTCTTGAATGGTTCGAGAACTTTCAATATGTTTCTAATGAAATGCAGATATAATATTTTGAATGGTTCAAAGATATTCTATTTGAAGTGTTGAAAACTAATTTTTTTGAAATTCATCATGAGTCTTTGAATTGTTCAAAGATGTTTAATATGATCAAACATATGAATTTAAGGCAATTAGTTCTAAAGTTATTTAATGAATATGATCCTTACTCAATATTAAACTTCCACAATTCCATCTTGATGGAATTGGTCAGTGGGAGTAATTGAATCTTATATGATTTGATTCATTGATATTGAGTGTTACCGAATTATTTTTCAATACTCTTGGGATTATGCTCCAGTAACACTAATTTATTTTTTAATTAAGGTTCCATTTGTTCCTACAGTTACATATATGATATGTGTAGTAGAAAATTTGAATCTTGAAAAGTTTGAGATTTGAATCTTTCTTTTGTATAATAGTTATATAATTGAAAGTACTTGCACCTTGGAGATGCAAGTAAAAGTTTATCATTTATTCTATTAAATAGAATATTGTATTCTATTTGATAGAATATCTTTTCTACGATCTCGAGTAATAAAATAGTTTTATTACTTGATGTGTAACATCAGATGTTGACAATTGTAGAAAACACTTGACTTATTGAACTCAAATGTGAGAGTGATAAACTATAATGGAATTACATAATTAATAAGATGAAAAGACCCTTAAAAAACTTGCATGTAAGTTTAATAAGATGTCAGAATCATTTACAAAGTATTTGATACTTAATGATTCTGTTGTTTTCTTATCGAAGAAAATTATCTTATAACTTATAGTGGAAGCGATATTTGATATCGATTTCGGAAATTACCTTTGAACCATAGATCTAAGAATGTTCGTGGCTTACCACGATCAAGTTTTGAACTTGATTAAGCTTTCATTATGAATTGTTCATAAAATGTGCAAATGGTTTGCGCAGCAAAAACAAATTTAGCTTGATAAAGGATTGTCTTTTATAGTATGACAATGAGAAAGGTTTTACTCGGTGATCTATTGTAGATTCTGAGAAAACTTGTCTCAAGTCGCACTAATTGAACAATTAAGGATCTGTTGGTTAATGTTGATATTAAACTGTGTATTTTAGCTAAAGAATGCAAAGTGGTGTTCTTGAATGTTTTCTTCGAATGAGAGATCCGTTGTGATTTCTTTGTTTAAAGAATTCATTCTAAAATGGCCCTAGAGTTTGTAGTCTGCTAAGATCAAAGTTTGATATACTAGCTTATAGAGCCTATTATAGACTCAAATAAGCTTTCCGAAAATCTGTGTTCTCTAATTTTGATACAGTCAGATTGTCTGATTTTATCAAATCATAAAGAATACATATTTGTTGGTAGGTTCAGTGGGAGCGTACACACTTCTTTCTAGCATTGTATATATCCTAAGTCTTCTTTTCTCCGTGAAAGTAGTGGGAGTAGTCTCTGTTATATTTGATATAAAGTTTCATATATGATATAACACTAAGAGACTTGTGAGATACTCCCATTAATCGCGTATTAGATATGATCTAATAAAGGACACAGACTATCTGTATGACAATTAGTAAAACTGTTTGACAGTTAACGTGTCTTATATATATATATATATAGTATTCATCTTTCATAAAAGATGATTCCTTTGTCGAAAGATAGATTGATTGGAATGTCTAGTCAATCTTATGCATCATAGGATGATGGCGTAATGAATACTATATTCTGTGCGATTAAAGATATCAATTTAATCGTAATTGTTACGAGTTATTTTGATATGCTAGAGACCATATGATGGATCTTGAAACATGTTCTTTGTTATCTTAGAGATATTAAGAATGTGTTTCTTTTTCATGGAGAATTTAGTCTGCAGCCTGACCGGCGTAAACACACACGTATAACGCAAGCGTACGTATCGTTCAAGTAGTATAAAAAGTATCGATCCCACGATGACTTAATACCTAAGTTATTAATTTAATGAGGTTAAATGATTACTAGTATCTAACAGTTTGTTTAATTTGATTTGAAATAGCGACGATTCTAAATTTAAGACAAGTAATGAAATTGTTTGAAGGTAGATTTTAAGAAAATTCAATATTAAAAACTATCTAGGGTTGTGATTTATTCCAATATTATTTAAAGATAAAATGGTTATTTTATAGTTGGGTAATATATTGATTTTATTAACCTGAAACACTAATTTATTTAAAAGCCTCTTCCGATGGTCAATTACAAATACCTAGTATAATCCATTGAACCATATGTCTATGTCAACCAAATTACCTAGATTCATTATGATTAAGTTCCAATTATGGCTACCCCCGCCTGACAGGTATATTCCTATCCTGTAAGGAAATCTATTGAAAGGGTTATCTATCCTCAAGGAAGATCGTGGGCTATTGAATCTAAGGTCTTAAACTTAAAATCCCTATGTCTAGTTCATTTTAAGTTTACCAAATCAATTTAATTAATGGCCAGTTAATTAAAGAGCATTAAGATTAAGCCTCAATAAATAATTCTTTTTATTACCCAATTTATAATCTAACCCTTATAAACCCGTGATATTGAATTTCATCACAACCCTAGATACTAACTTAGTTATGACACATAACTAGGGCTTAAAACTTTTAAAAGAGTTATAATAAAATTGCATAAAGTGAATGCGGTAAAATAAATGCTGAAAGTGAAATAAAATAAAATTGCTAAGATAAAAGGAATTACTTCTACTAATACTGATTAGATTTCTCCCATAATATAATATAAGCTTTGCAAAATATTATTAACCAGCCATATAGGCGGTATATTGATTTAATCAGTTAAAAACAACCAGCCATAAAGGCGGAATCATTAATATAAACCAGCCATATAGGCGGAGTGAAAATAACCAGCCATAAAGGCGGAATTTAAAAACAACCAGCCATAAAGGCGGAATATGAATTTTATTACCCACCGACCAATCTGGCGGTATCCTGATTAAGTCAATTTAAAACTTGAATATATTATAATTATGGGAGAATAATCTAAGAAGTAAAAGTAAAAGAATTACCTTTTACCCTAACAAAGGGACGTTACCTCCTCATTATGAGTAGTATAAACTGTAAAATAAAGAAAGTAAATTATTATTACTATTAAAAAGTAATTACAAAACTTGAATTTAAAGAACTAGAGAGAGAAACTCTCAATTTAGAACTAAGAAGTGAGAGAGAATGGTACACTGAAAACTGAAATTTCGAGTTCTATTTATAGGCACGGATAAGGGTCCAGCGTCGCGCCGCCCAAATTGCACTAGCGTCGCGACGCTGGGTACACTAGGACACGTGTCACGCGCTGGTTGGTCGACTCAGAATCTTATCCGATGACGTGGCACTGTTCATGACGTCATTGCTTGCGTCACGATGACGTGTCAACTGTTCATGACATCATTGCTTGCGTCACTCTGATGATGTGGAAGGCGACGTGGCGACACGTGGGCGCGGTGGCCGTCAGACGAATGAGAGGTTGACACGTGTCGCGCTGTGATTGGTTGTTGCTGACGTGGCATATTGACTCGGTTGACTTGCTGACGTGGTGGCTGATGTGGAAGATGATGTGGCGACACGTAGGATGACACGTGGGGCGGTGGCCGTCCGAGCAATGAGATTTCGACACGTGGCACGGCGCATTTTAGCATCTCCGTTGTGATGGTGACACGTGGCACGGCGCACGTTAGCAAAGTCAACTTTTCTCAGATTCTGATTTTGTGGGCCGGCGCATGTTAGCAGATTCGGCGCACACTGGGCGTCGCGACGCTGATGGTCTGGGCGGCGCGACGCTGAAATGACGATTTTGCCCTTTTTGTCCAGTTTTGTCCATTTTGCCCCAAAATACTTCCAGAATGTCCTGAAACTTTATTTATCTGCAAAATAACACAAAATACATCAAAACGTTCATAAAACTCAAGAAACTATACAAAATATTAGGTTAAATGAGTGGGAAATAGTGATAGAAATACCACTCATCACACCCCCAAACCTAACATTTTGCTTGTCCTCGAGCAAAATACAGAATAAAATAACATAATAAAATTTCACTAAGCCATTTTCGTAGGGATCACGATTGCATTTAGCGTATGCAACAAGCCTTTAAACCCCTAGGTGTCCTTAGTGGACGAGTTGTTGTCTCGTGAGGGTTTACATCAATGATACCCACAAACATTTTACAAAAGTAAAAAGGTATTAAAACTAATGCACACAAAAGCAAAAAGACAAGCGAAAAGAGAATAAAGATGTTAGTGACTAATTAGGTGAAACTTCTACTCCAAGTTACTAGATGTTTTAATTCATTCTAAATTACTAAATAAGTAAATTCTCCGATTATTTTTACCATTCTTCATATACACAGCCAACAAAATATTAAACAACTCATTTTTGCCCACAACAGTTATAAGTGCAGTTGATAAGAGAGTAATATTTTTGTCCTAAAGTTCTATCAGATTTCACACCTTTTTGTAGCAATGGAATAATTTTTCTGATTTTTTCTTTGATTTTCTGAATTTTGACTATTTTTTATTTATATACAATACCTTCCGTCTATGTAGCGAGCTTTGGGTCGGTGACTCCCAAACCAGTTGGCTTTAGGGCATCAGGTGTTAAGACACCCCTAAGGACTTAATTACTCAGACTTCAGATATATATACATATATATAAATTTATTTTCTATCATCTTTTTGATCCATGTAACGAGCTTTGGGCCAATGACTCCCAAACCAGTTGGTTTTAGGGCACTAGGTATTAAAATACCCTTACAGACTTAATAACTCGGATCTCAGATGTTTTTTTTTTTTTTTTATTCCATTACTATTTATAGATGCTTCTTCCAATTAAACTAGAGCACGGAATATTACAAACTTTTCAATTACAGCTCATGTCCGTATGTTACTATGTATGTTGATAATATCTGCTAACTAAGTATATGAAGATTCATTTTAATCAAGTTTTATGGAGAATTTACAGATTTAATAATTCAAAAGTGAATAAACAAAAATTAACTTGTTTTGAATTAGGTTTGAAATACGTCTCAGGAGTGAGAATTCCTTACACAGCTATTTCTTACCAAGTTCATCTTTTTAGTCAACATAACAACAAAACATTTCTACTGGTCATATAACTATAATTTACATGTTTTTTTAGAAGTTTAATCAAAGGCTCAGTTTATGGTGTGTGACTAACTGTCGAATGGACTTCCCGTTGTAGATTCCCCAGAGGGAAGGTGGAGCGAGGCTCACTTAAATACCCAAGCCCCTTAGGCTCTTATCGCTTGTTGTCAGGAATAAACAACGAGTCCTCCAAACTAGTCTGTCACAACACGCTACAAGTGAATGATTATCTAGGTGCCTCCACAGCTTTTCCTTATAAAAAGGTAGTGAGTGAAGGAAGACACCAAACCATCACCTAGCTTTAAATATGCCCTTTGTTTTTATTAATTTTTTTTTTTTTTTTTTTTATTTTCGAAAAATTTTGGACTAAAAATAAAACACAATACAAACAAGTACTATTAACTATACCTCACCCCCAAACCTAAATGAGACATTGTCCCCAATGTCTTAAAAAGTAGAAGAAGAGTTTAGAAGATAGTACCTGATTAGTTGAAATTCTACAGGAAATTAAAGGTTAAGATCCAGATTAATCCTACGCCTCTTACCACGATCATCCTCGGACCATTTTATCTTTGAAATGATAGGATCAACTTTCGGTTCATAGGCTATGAGTTGGTCTATTAGATCTGGAGCAGTTCTGGCAGTAAAGAGGAATTCTTTCATAGGCTTTGACACGAACCCATTTCTCCGAGCATCATCAAGAAACACACAAAAAGAAAATCGTAAAACCCATCAACGTTGTACAGCCCAATTGGTTTCTGGTGTATGTTCAGGTTCGCCCAAGATAATACTATAAAAATTCCTCCAATGTACCCAAGCCACCTGGCAAAGCAATAAAAGCATCAGAACGGTTAATCATTTCTACCAGTCGTTCAGACATACCTGGCACAATTAGTTCTTCTCCATTGTTGGTTCAATAAGATTTGCCTCTGCCAAGGGTTTTGGGACGATTCCCAAAACGTGACTGCCTCCTTCCTGTACAACCTTTGAAACGATCCCCATAGTCCAAGATTGCCTCCGCCATATATTAAATGCATATTCCTTGCTGCTAAGACTCGACCCAATTCCTGTGCTGCTTCTATGTATTGTGGTTTAGTACCAACAGTACTACCGCAAAACACACAAATATTTTCAATTCGTCTTCTTGAAGTGGCTTCCATTTTTTTACTATGGATGTCTTCAAAAGTGCAATGATGAGTTGAATTTATAGTACCTGAAAAGGGTGAATAAAATAATAGCACAAGTATCTTTCGAAGGACGATTAGTAGCAAAATAATAAAATAGATCGTGATAGTCAACAAGATCTGGATCCTGTCGGAGAGAAAACAATAAAAACAAATCAATTACTAGAAAAAGACAAAGAGATATAATATGTACAAGAAAAAAAGTAACGGCTTGATTGACATCTATGCGTCAGGAACAAGCTTTCCATCCAATTTTCTTATAAATTGGCAAACAGGTCTTTTTTAGTCAGATTCCCAAGACTTAACTGTTGTTTTTCGTTTTGAAATTGTGTATGTAATCTGCGAAATTCTATGTGAACATATCCACTGGGATGCGACTCAAGAGTCGAAGATATATCATCTAAAGACTCCTTACTCAAGCCATCCCTAATGAATTTAATTTTGTCTTCGCGATTAACAGACACCATTCCTAAAGAATGACAACGAGTATTGCAATTCCATCGTGCACATTTGTAACAAACACCCATTTGTTTAGCTCTTCGTTTCTTTGCATAGGTGCTTCTTCCAAAACCAGGTAAATAAGAACTACAATCTCAGAAAACTCACCTGCTAGACGGATACGTGCTTCGATTACCCAACAAATATCAGTAGGAATACCTTTGATCATTAGTAGTCTCATTCGTTCCAAGCGAGCTTTGTAAACTTTCATCAGAGATTTTTGAGGGAGAGGAGGAAATTGCTTGTGAAGACTTGCGAGAGCTTCTTCCATCTTGAAATGTCTTAAACTGCAAACAAAACACACAAAAGTAAATTACACCAAATCACAATATATACAAAAATTGCATGGGTTGCCTCCCTGCGAGCGCTAAGTTTAAGAGTCGTCAGCTAGACTTGACTTCTCGAATGTTTATGCTGGATCTGAAAGTGTGACACTTTCTTTTTGTCGCCCAAATGATTCTCCCCAGTAGTGCTTAACACGTCTGTTCTTAACTTTGAAAGTTTTGTTGGAGTCAGGATCATGTATCTCAACGGCTCTATCTGGAAAAACTTTGGTGATCACAAATGGACCTGACCACCGTGATTTTGGCTTCCAAGGGAAGAATTTCCCCCTTGATTTGTTTAACAGTACCTTCTGCCCTGGTTCCAGTTGTATGCGCACTAATTTCTCATCATGTCTTTTCTTTGCCTTTTCTTTGTATAATTTGGCATCCTCAAAAGGCTGTTTGTGAAATTCCTCCCATTCGTTGAGCTGGTGGATCTTTTTCTCTTCTGTTGCTTGTTGTGCAAGAATTGGCTCTTTCAGTACAAAAGACGCTTTATCTTCAGGCTCCACAGGCAATTGACATGTTTTAAGTTTGTCAGTAGAACTTTGCATTGCATTGGAGTTCTGAATGGTACTGTGTATCACATCAAGTCTGAAACATTCCTCATTCTTTTCATCGTCTGGTAAATTCATGGCCTTGAAAACATTGAATGTTACTTCTTGGTCCTGTACCCTCATGGTTAATTCTCCTTTTTTTACATCAATAATGGTTCGACCTGTAGCCAAGAATGGTCTTCCGAGGATGATTGGCACGTTTGCGTCTTCCTCCATATCAAGGACAATAAAATCTGCTGGGAAAATGAATTTGTCAACTTTGACCAGCACATTCTCAACTACGCCTCTTGGAAATACAAGCGTTCTATCAGCAAGTTGTAGAGAGACTGAAGTTGGCATTGTTTCTCCAATTTGTAGTTTCCTGAAAATAGAAAAAGGCATCAAATTAATACTTGCACCTAAATCACATAAAGCCTTACCAAAGTTATGTTCTCCTATGATGCAAGGAATGGTGAAACTGCCAGGGTCTTTCAACTTCGGGGGAAGTTTCCTCTGAATGATGGCGCTGCATTCTTCTGTCAATGCTACTGTCTCGTAATCTTCCAATTCCGTTTTCGTGAAAGAATGTCTTTCATGAATTTTACATAGCTGGGCATTTTTTCCAAAGCTTCTGCAAAAGGGATGTTGATGTGCAGTTTTTTGAAAACCTCCAAGAATCGAGCAAACTGCTTGTCCAGTTTGTTTTTCTAAAGACGCTGAGGAAAAGGTGGAGGTGGAGTGATCTGTTCTTTTTCCTTTGCTTCTTTTTCCTTCATCTGTTGTTCAGCTTCTTTTGGAAATCCTCAGCAGCTGTTTTGGCTCCAACATCTTTGTTGATTTCAGTACCACTCTTTAACATGATGGCATTACACTGCTCATTTCCCATGTTCCTCGGATTTGGTTCTGTGTTGCTGGGAAGATTACCTGGCGGTCTGTAACTCTGAGCGTTGGCCAGTTGTCCGATTTGATTCTCCAGTGCTTTGATGGAAGCTGATTGGCTCTGAAAGATAGCATCGTACTTTTTTAACTGAGCCAGCACTT